>JAJPUD010007688.1:2487-103004 GCA_023553655.1 Myrmecobius fasciatus
TCTATCTATCTATCTATCTATCTATCTATCTATCTATCTATCTATCTCAACCTCCCTGCCCCCCCAAAAAGCTCAATAAATGCTGATGGGTTCATTCAAACTGGAAGGCATCTATAAAGTTAATATAATTAGAAATATGCAAATTTGATTTTGATTATAGGCAATTCTTCCCAACTTAGAGACAGAAACACTAACTTAAATAACATTTGCAAACGTCATTTAAGATATTAGCTGTGAAGTCATAAAAATAGTTTGTGTATTAATATTATTAGATTTTTTTCTGATAAAAATCCCATATTCTTTTGGATGGAAGTTTGTTTTTTAACTTGAAAATTAGATTCACTTGAATTTTATGGGTTTGGGATGGCAGAAAAAATAATGTAGTAGTTCATAATTCTGGTTCTCAACTCAAGCTTGTTGTTATGTACAGTTTGACTTATCTTTTCTTTACTCTTGTTACCTTATAAAAATTTTAGACCTCAAAAGTTACAATAAATCAACTTATTTAGATTCTAAAAAAATGAAGTATTGTTTTCATGAGCAAAACCACAAAAAAAAGAATTATATTTATAAATCACCATGCATCAAAAGGCAGAGGATATTTCATATTGCTTTTGTACTTCAAATATTGTACTTCAATAGATTCACGATCTCATTGATGAAGGTAGCACCCCTTCCAACACTGCAGACTGCTATCTACATATACCTCTCTATTATGAATAACTTTTTTTCATTTCTTCCAATGAGTCTGCCAAAGAGAATTTATCTAATAACATATTTGTGCTAGCTTGACATAAGATGGATACTCACAGAATACAGGGGCTATTCTTTAGTTACTCTACCATTTCTCCCCTCACACCCCCATTTCTAATAACATCTTTTTTACTGCTTCTCTGGTATAATTCCTCATATGCCAACATGTTGCAACCTGCTCACATTGACTACCTGCCAATCTTTGGAGGCTACATCATTCCACAATTGTTAGCCATAAAATATCACTGGAAGAATAGTGTTTTTAAAAGTATGGGTCTTTGTTTAAAGAAAAAGCTTAATATAATGAAAAGAAACATGCAGCTTCCTTTTGTCTTCTGCTTTCATTTACATCAAGAATGTTAAGACTAAAATCATCCAACTATGTTGATAGAATGCACTGGACAAAGACCACATGTTTACAGCATTTACAGCCAAGTGTGATTTTTAAAGGCCTCAGCCGCTCACTTCCTGCCACACTGCTACAATCAATGCAGAAATGGAAGGGGATGCCAGAAGATGGAAGCCATTTTTAAGTTTTTCTTTGTTTCATGGGTTGCCATGGCCAAAGAATTCCTCACCAAGTGGCTAGCTTACTGATGGTGAGCCTTTCTAAACTCAGTGAGATCTGTCATCAAAAAGTAGACAGAGCTTATTTCTAAGAACATATTCAAAACCTCCCCAGCAAGATAGAATCTGCCAAGAGCTTGTGTTCTGCTGCAATTGTCACTGAGAACTCAGGGTCACCACCATTCCAGGATGAGGCATTAGAATAGGATTTTATGGGCACTGTTGTTCAAAGGGAAAATTCCATTACTTCAAAGTTAAGCCTTATAAAATAGAACTTATATCATTATGAGAAATGTTATATATAACAGCTATTTTCATATCTGGTTGAACGGATTTTAAACTGGTTAAATTGATTATTGACAAATATTTGCCAAGCACCTACTATGTGCTTCCAAAAACAAAAATGGTCTCTGCTTTCAAGAACTTATTCTTATCAGTGAAGACAACACATACACATACATACATACACACACACACACATATAATAAATTAACAAAGTAACATTTTGGAGGGGAGGGAGAGTGCTAGTTACTGAAGGAGAGAGCAAGTTATTTATTAAGCCCCTACTGTATAACAGGTCCTGTGCTGTTCTTTATTACCTTATTTGATTTTCACAACAAGCCTGGGACATAAGTACTATACTCATTTTATAGTTAAATAAACTAAGATAGAAATTAAATGATATATTCAGGGTCACACAGGGATTAAGTGTCTGAAGCTATATTTGAATTCCTCTTCCTGATTCCAGTTGAGTATTCTATATACTGTGCCACTTGGCTGTAGCTGAGGCAAACATGAAAGTCTTCATGTAGCTGTCACTTGATGGAGGTTCATTCTGATCATGAGGAAATACGAGATAGAATATTCTATGTATGGGAAGAAAGTACTTTAAAGTTGAGGTCAACATTGTGAAGAACTTGGAAAGCTAGACAGAAGAGCTTATATTTGATCCTGGGGGCAAAAAGAACCATTAGAATTTACCAAGTAGAAGAAAGGAAAAGTAGGGCCTGTACTTTGAAAAAAAAAATCACTTGGCCACTGAAAAGAGAAGAGCCTCATCAATCCATGCAGTATATTGCTTATGTTGTTTAGATTAAGGAACAAAGTTGAATGTATAGCCCAGTGAGTTAGCCCATGAATATACACAACTTGGACAGGGACCACAGATAGTAAATGAACTGAGTCCTGAATAGAATACAAGGACACCAGCCTGGATTGTTTTGGGAAACTGTATGGCCCTCTCAATGATCTCAAGCTGCGCCTGACACAAAAATATGTTCTCTGGGGATTCTCTATGTCTGCAAACAATGGAACAAACTCTATGATCTTCAGAAAATCCAATTGCAGATAACACAGAGAACAATGGATAGATGCACTATGGGCTTTTAAAGTTAATAGGCAAAAAAGGCTCATGACATGAAGTAACAACGATATGGTTCGGTGGAAGGTGTGCTGGAATTGAAGTTAGAGGACCTGGACCAGAATGTCAACTCTGCTATATGACTTGGGCAAGCCATAACCCCTTTGGTTGTGTCATCTGTAACATGAGGAGACTGAACTAAATGACTCCTGAATTCTCTGCCATTTCTGAAAGTATGATCCTGCAATCCAACTGCCAAGTATTTATAGCAGCATTAATTGCAATAGCAAAAACCAAAAAAACTGGAAACAATTTATGTGAACAGCAATGGGAGAATGGATAAATTGTTGTACATGGAAGTAAGAGAATATTATTGTGCCATAAGGAATGATGAATATGAAAAAATGCAAATAATTATGAGAAGACCTAAATGAAAATGATACAGAGAAAAAAAGGCAGAACTAGAAGAACATGCACAGTGACAATGTAAAGGAAGATGGCACTAACAGCAGCAGAAAATAAGATAGATAACACTAATTTTTTCAGAACTGATGAATATAGTGTTAGTTTTTTTTTTCTCAGTTACAAGAAGTGGCTACTGGAATATATAATCATCCATCATCACTTCCTAAATGCTTTTTTGCTTAACTGTTTATGCAAATTTTAAGTCTTTTGCTGCAGTTCTTTATTTTGAATGTTATATGACTGGTCTGTCTGGTAAGAATAAATACTCTAAAAATATATATGAGGGCACTAATACGTTCAGCTAATTACTTAAGTGGCATAGTTGGCTGCATGCAAAAAGTGGCGTAGAACATACCAACAACATGTATGATAGGAAAGGTAAACAGACTAGCCATAGGATATTCAAATGTGATTGGCTATTCAAAAACGATAACAAATGGGACAGCCTAAGTGTTCCGCTGATATTCACAAAATATTAAAAGATAGAGGGAATCTTCTAGTGTGTTGGGCAGATTCTCTCTGGAGGATATATGGTAAAACATCAACAAGAATCACACAGAGTGAGAAGACATGGGTAGGTTTCAATCTGAATTGGTGGGAAAGAACATTCATAGTCACAGGATTTATAGAGAAATCAAAACAGGTATAATGGTAGCAGCAGGGCTATCTTTCTATTCATTCTAATTCTAGGTACATGATGAGGCCAGTTCTGTCTCTAGTAGTACACAATTGATGGTGTCTTTTAAGCATGTTGCTCCCAGCCAAAATGAAAACTTTGTTGGGTTGGTTTATTTTTTTCATTAGTTAATTCACTAGAGAGAAATGGGCATTGGATCCAAATCGTCTTATAGAATAGAAATGTGATTTCTAGAAACTATTTATTATGGCAAGATAAGATAATTGCTCTTGAAATTGGGTAGAAACTAATGTATTAAAATTTTCAAATTAGTGGCATTTTAGGGAAGCTTTTTTCTTTTTCTTTTTGAGGATGGCAGTCAGATTTAATCCCAGGAAGCTAGATGGAGCAGTTGATAAAAGTACTGAGTCTAAAGTGAGGAGGACTTATCATTCTGAATTCAAATCTAGCTTCAGACATTAACTAGCTGTGCGAACCTGGGCAAGTCACTTACTCCTAATTCACCTCAGTTTCCTCACATGTAAAATGAGTTGGAGAAGGAAATAGCAAACTCTACCAGTATCCTCCAAAAAAGGAAGAGTTGTACACAGCTGAAACGACTGAACAATAAGGTTTAATGTAATAAGTCATGGTTCTACCATTTTCCAGCTATATGTTTGGCCAATTCACATAACAGGACATCAGTGTCAAAGATACCCTTTGGCAAAAGAATGTTCATCAGAATTAGCAGGGCTTCAAGAGTGCTAGATTTAAATGTTTTACAATTTGCATCCTGGATATGAAATTATCTGTTATTATAAGCAAATCACTTGGCTTCTCGGGGTTTCATTTTCCACATCCATCAAAGGGAGATTAACAATACTTCTATTAACTACCTCATAGGCTTGCTCTGAAGGGAACATTTAAAGGATATATAAATTAGCTATTATTTTTATCATTATAATTTTAAGTTATCAGTACATGAAATGTAGAATTTTACCCCTTTCCCCATATTTTGATACAGGAACATAAGATCAATAGTTTCTTATGAATTTATAGTAGTTTATTATTTGATATTTCTGAACTGCAGGCTGTATTTGGTATTTCAAAATATCCATGAAGCAGAAAAAGAAGTCAAATATTTAATCCCTTTTGATAATCCTTATAAAGTATGCTCATTTTACCCTTTAGCTTGTTATCTCAGAAGAGAGACCAGAGGAAAAGTGAAGAGTCAAGGATAAACAACTCTGAGGCTGAGAACCTGAGGAAGTAGAAGGATGGTGATATCTTCAACAAAAAGAGGGACGTTTAGAAAGGACAGATTTATGAACAAATGAATGAAAGAAAAGTATTTATTAGGCACTTACGTGCTAAACACTGAGCATACAAATATGAAAGCAGAGACAGTTGCTGACTTCAAGGAACTTATATTTGAAAGGGGTGACAATACATTCAGAGAAGTGATGGCCAAGGAGGATTATTTTATTTTATCTCAGATAATTATAGAAATGGTAATAGGGGAATAGTATAGGGGAACAGAGTGACATATCTCTTCCAGTATCAATTACAGTATTTATTGGATTATGGTTCTAGAACTAGAAAATCAGGAGGGAAAGAGAGAAAATAAATATGCAAAGGCTGGGTAAATATCAGTGAAAATGTCCCAGGGCAGAAGTGAAACATGATGGCTAGGACTGCTAGATATAATGGGCTAGACGAAATATTCACTAATCAGAGAAGTGTGAGTTTCTGACTGAGATTTCTGAAATCAGAGGCATCTCTGTGTGGGCAAATCTAGGTGACACAGTGGATAGAGCACCAGCCCTGAAGTCAGGAGGATCTGAGTTCAAATCTGGTCTCAGACACTTAACACTTCCTAGCTATGTGACCCTAGGCAAGTCACTTAACCCAGTTGCCTCAGGGAAAAAAAAAAAAAAAGAGAGAGAGAGAGAGAGAGAGAGAGAGAGAGAGAGAGAGAGAGATTTCTGAAATCAAAAGGGTTAAGTCCTTCAGGGCATAGTCTCTGGTTCAAGACTGAATAGCAGGGGGTTAGGAAGAAGATGGCAAGCAGTAACTTAGATAACGTGCTCCATTTGAGCATGTTGAGTTTGAATACATGTAGAGATGTCTAATAAGGGACTATCGCTCAGGAGAAGGATTAGTGTTGAAAAGACAGATTCTAGAGTCATCTGCATAGAAAGCATGATTAGTTCTATGACAGCCAATAAAATTTATTAAGAGAGGGTATGCAGAAAAAGGAAAGAAAATGGATCAAAACAGAATTCTGGGGCATGGCTATGGTTTGGAGGATGGGCATGGATGATGGTATAACAAAGGATACTAAGAAAGAATATTCAGATCAATAAGTGGAGAATTAAGAAAGGACAGTATCACAAAAGACCAAGGAAGGAAGTGTCTAGGGGAAGTAGGCAAACTGTACATGATATTAAAGAACTAATCAATGGAAAAAACTACAGAGAAATTAAGAAGACCAATGATGGCTGAAAAAAGGCCATAAAATTGAGCAATTAAGAGAAACTGTGAAATAACAGTTTCAGTTCAGTAGTGCCTTCAGAAATCAGATTGTAAGGGACTGAGATTTGATTGGAAGGTGAACTAGTATATCAATTAGAATAGATAGGTTTTTTTATTTTAAAAAGTAGAATATAACTCTTCTATTTTTGTCATCCTGTGTAATTTTCATCCATGACTTTCCAAAAATCCCCTGTAGAAGAAATATCCAATGTATTAGAAGTTTTCCTTATGGTTTTACTTTTCAAGGGCACCTATGAAACATGTAGTGGTTATCCTTTACTCTTTCTAGATGACTTACCTCATTGTTCTATAAGTGATTTTTTTTTGGCCACTTCTTGAATACAAATCATCCTCAGTAACATGTCTATACCAACCACATGAATCTTTCCATTGTCATTTAGGTCAGCTAGTTGTAGTTGTAGTTGTAGTCACTAATTGAATTTAAATTAATTGAATTGAATTTAAAAGAATTTGTTCATACTGATACCAAGCAATACTATTCTGTAATTATGAAGCCAATAACCAAGATGGGTTGCTGACACATAGCAAAATCAATGACAGACTGGTGTATGGAACAGTAAAAAAGCTCTCCTGCTGGTGTTCACTGCTACTGTTAAATGATGAATTCCTTAGGCATTCACATGTTTATTCACAATAACTCCAAAGGAACTCCAGGATAATCTGGCATCCGTACACAACTTATGTTACCTAACATATTTTAACAGATACAACTTCTTGCATGAAAGATATTTTATGGATAGAGCTAACATTATCAGCAAATTAAAATATGTGAAAGTACAAATGCTTTGAGGAAACAAAGACTTATGTAAACATGGAAAGTGAAGAGGCAATAGGGTGGAATGGAATGAGCAATGAACTGAACTGGGAACCAGAAGTGAATCCTGGGTATGAGAATAAGGTCCAGCCTGAACTTGCTGTGTATCCTTGGCAAGTCACTTTGTTCTCATGATATATGCAGTTTGCCTAAATTTTTGAATATATAAAATGAAGCGTTAGTTTAGATCATCTCCCACCCAGAGTTCTTCTATTCATATTGTCCTATAGTATTGTATAATATAGTATAAAGCCCCACATATAACACTTTGGGTTTTTATGTTCTTTATAGGATTACAATTACATGAATAGAAATTCTATATTCTGAAGATGCTTTCACATTCTATGTTTTATGATCCTTTTCATTATAGAGAAGGGACCTGATCACATAGATAAGAGGCAAGAGAAGAAAGGATTTGTATGATGTTCTTGGCATAAAGTAGAATGCTTGTTTTTTTTTTAAACATTCTTTGTTCTAATGAATATCTCAAAAAGAGTCTATGATTACACTTTTTTAGAATTTATGTTTCAGATGTAGTTCTTAATACATATAAGGCACCAGAAGCTATATGGAAACAAATACACTTTTAAGACTGTTTGGCTTTTAAGTAACTTCTTTTTTCTTTAAAAACTATGCAGAGAATCAGTTTTAGAAACATCATGTCTATCTTGTAAATTCAGCAAAGCAAAGAGTTAAAATCTCCCTACCAGCAGTCCTAACAAATTGAATCTTATTTAATTAGGTACTGTATTTGAGGGAGGGGCATGAGGGTGGGGGTGGGAGAAGGAAATAAAATTCTTTCATTAACTAAACCAAACTCCCTTAAAGGCAACAATATGTTCCCCTCTGTCAGGACAGAGTGGAATGAAATCTTTATTTTAATTGGGGTTAGCTGAAGGGCCATTTGGCTTGAGACGCTTTGTTTATCAGCCCTAAGCTTTATGGCTGAACCAGTACGTGAAATATTCCATTACACAACCATTCCATTAAAAAAACTACTTTCCCAAAGATTTTTCATATGTTAGATGTTGTAAATATAGCTAAAGCCATTTCTGAAAATTAGAACTAGAATATTTAAAGGTTGCAGAATAACATGATGATCACAGATGGCCCTGGGTCAAATATTGTTTTGTTTCTATTCTAAAATGTGGATTGAGTTTTCAATAGAGCAAATAACCTTGATCTGGCCCACTGAAATTTCTCTAAAAGTCTAGGCATATACTTTTGACAATATATCCTAGTGGAGTAAAATAATGTTCCAAGTTGAATGGAACACAGATCATTGGTACATATACTGTTAGAGCTTAGAAGGAACTTGAAGACTACAGGTTGCTAGATCTTAGAGGTCATCTGGTTCAACTCCCTCACTTTACTAAACACTAAGGGCCAAGATCACTCAGAGACAGAGCTAGGAAAAGAACTGACTTTTGCCTTCCAGGTCAGTTGGTCTTCCAATATATATGACAGTCTTGAACTAGAAATATCCCCAATGTCTTCTTGAAATGGAAGTCATTTTCTACTAATAGTCTTTAATCCAAAGTATTCACATAACTAGACAACATTGAGGTTCTTCAATTTAGACTGCTCAGAATTTCAATAAAATTTTTTTAAAACAACAACAGCAGCAGCAACCTGTAAATTCTGCTTAAGTAATTTAAACTCAGAGACCTTAAGTGAATGTGGAATGTTGGAATGTAGACTGTTAAGAGAGCTGAGAGATAATTTAGTACAACTCTTTCATTTTACAAATGAGGTCTAGACTGGGGAAGCCACTTTTCCAAAGTCACATAGTGGTAGCTTAAAAAATGTTTATCAAAATGAATTTCTTTAAAGTTATACAGATACACAATAATCTTCTTTAAAAATCTCTTGTGAACACACACACACAGACACACACACACAGTACGATCTGCCTTGATTCTCTGGATTTCTGTTTTAAACACTACCTGATTAGTAATAGCATGGTTTCTTGGAATAACAGGTAATAAGAAAAACACCAACTCAGAGAGACTCTGCAGTCACTGAGCCAATGTTCTACATGACTTAGGAGCCTAAAATGAAACTGGGAAAATAGCACAACTTTTGACAAAAAAAAACACATTTCCCTTTCATGTGTGGAGGTGACAATGCTATCAAAATGTTCATACTAGACAGAATAAAGCCAGATCCAAAGCAGGCTTTGAATTCCAGGTTAACACATCCAATTATAAGAGAAAGAATCCTTTCAAATTAATGCATTATTCAGCAGTATAAATTTGGGAATAAAAGCCATGAAATTTACCATATATGTCATGCCCCTTCTTCCCCCATATAGTTGAATAGTTTATTTCTGCAAAACAGATGAAAATGAGTCACTACCCCACTGTAGGTATTTTGATTCAATGGAAATCCAGTCTCAGAAGAATTTTCACATAACTGTGCCTTGATCATCTGACAAAGAACAAAGTAAACAAACAGGCATCACTGAGGCTATAATTCTTTAATTGTATAACTTTAATTTTGGAAATCATTGATTTTAAACTTATTTAGTTCTGTTACCTCTTCAGTTCAAAGTCAAGGTACTTCCATGAATCTAAATAAATATCAAGGGAATGTCAAAAATAACCAAGGAACAATGAGGTGAAGTGTACATGATGTGTTAATGTATTAAAAATATCTATCTATCTATCTATGGATCTTGTTCATTCTTGTGTGTGTATGTATATATGCATAATTTTAAAAATATGTATGTATATGTACACATACACATATATACACATATATTCATATTTGGAGAAGACAGAAAAAGATGAATTTCCAATTATCATAATGGTATCTACTTCATAACACATTTTCAATATTTGAAAAAGACACTTTCAGCCAGAAGAATTCAGAATGGAATATCTCCAGCTGTGTGCTGCATAAATCGCACACACTGTGTGCGCAGTTTATTTCAATACAAAGCATAAAGTTATGACTTACAAAATGCACATTTCAGTCATAATATACTATAGCTGCCAAGATCCACAACATGAAACAAAGAATTATGTAAGAAGTAGATGAGAAAGTAGAACCCTTTTAAAAAATTAGTTTTACTATAAAAAAATAACATTTTCAAAGATGAGCTCAGCAAGGTAGCCTGGCAGCCTGGAAAGGACATGCCTACATCCCATGAAGATCTTGACCATTTGTCATCTATTTGACACTGGATTCTCAGTTACTTAATCTGCAAAACAGAAGTAATATTTGCAAAGCAGTTTTATAAAGAATGATACATATCCCATTGCAAACACCTTCAACAAATATGTTGGGATCTTGCCTTGTTAGACCTCAATGATGGATAGAGCACCAGCCCTGAAGTCAGGAGGACCTGAGTTCAAATCTGGCCTCAGACACTTAACACTTCCTAGCTGTGTCACCCTGGGCAAGTCACTTAACCCCAATTGCCTCAACAAACAAAAACAAACAGAAAAATTATCCTTCAGCTAAAAAAGACAAGGAGACCCTATATGTAGTAGTTTTGATTTTTACCAATATTACATATGTACCACAGCCAAAAGACAGCAAAGGGTGAGAGAAAAAACCCTTTGACTTGGGTCTAGAAATCACAATATCAGAGAAATATACAGTTGATTCTATGTTAGCCTTAGTTCTAGTTAGAGATGATCTAATATAACTTTCTTATTCTTCAGATGAGGAAATGGAGTCCCTTTAAAGCACCACTTGAATGGTAGACTTATAATGAATTAGATGAATGGTAATAAAGCAAAACTTATGAAATACTGTAAATGAAGTTGATAAACATTCATTAATCACTCATAATTGCCCATGTCTCTTTGCTCTGTGCCAAGGGAGGTACTAAATACCAATTCTTATGTTATTAGAGCCCAGGCTTCCATGCTATTTACTCCTCAGCTATCATTTTCATTCTCATCTCTCTCTTGTAAGATCCTGAGACACCTGGGTTCTTGATTTAGTTTGTCAGGACCCAGGCTTCCAGGTTACTTTTCACGTGGTCCTCATAGGTTCTTTCCTACCTCTGCTCTTCAGCACTCTTCAATCCATCCTTCATTAGAATATAGATTCTCAAGGGTGGGGACAGTCTTGCTTGTCAACATTTGAATCCTAGTAGTTAGCTGTTTGGTACATAGTACACAGTAAGAACTAAATCAATGATCCCTTACTCTGTCTCTTTATGATATGGCTCCTACTCCCATGGAACTCATAATTTACTAGGGGATTGTTGTTGTTATTTGTTCTTGAAGAGGAGCAAAAGCACCAGGGAGATAATGTCTTAAATTGCAAGTGAATTGAATTTAAATGAGGCAGGGCTGTGCAAGGTTATCAGTTTCACTCTTTCCTCCAGAGCCAGTGGCAAGACATAGATCAAGATGACTGGGAATAGTTCCAGATTCAGCAGCAGAACTGGGCCTCTTTAAGCTAAGGTCTTTCCCAGGTCTCAGTTTGTTTGAGGAAATACCCATTCAGTGATTAAGGATAAATAAGAAATGAGGCAAAAGACGGCCTTTTTTACTTAGTCAGAAAATAACATAGATAGTTGTAGGAAGAAAGGGTGTGTTTGATGGCAGGAATGATAAACAGAAGAGTTTACCCAGAAAGGTTTTTGGTATATCTTCATTTTGCAGACAAGGAACCTGCAGTCCAGAAATTCGGAGCAATTCTAAGATTGCCCGGCTAGTGAAGGGCATTACTGGAATCTGAACCCAAGTCTTCTGAGTCCCAAACCAGTTATCTTTGTAATACACCATGCTGAATCTAACAGTTCCCTGCACCCTGGTAGTTCCACCCCATACAATGGCTTTGGCTTATGCGCTCATTCACTTGCATGCTGAGGTTGTGCCTGGTCAATTACAATGGATACCAAAATCAGGAAGGGAATAAAGAAGCAGGGGAAAAACAACAGTATGAAGAAAAGAGGATATTGTAGGTAAAAATGTTCCCATAAAATAAAAGCTCAAAACAAGAAACACTGGAAAAACAAAAAGGCAAATAGACAATAAAAACAGCAAGAGTGAAATGGAGGTTAAGAAGTCAGAGCAGAATAATTGATTAGTCAAACATCTAAACCTCTTACATAATAGGAGATATAGCATGGCATGACTCCTCACTGTGCAGCCCTTTCCTGATAATAGAGAGATTTAAAGAGGCTTTTGAATAAAGCAACTTTTCTTGTTCCTCCCCAAACACAGAAGAACAGGACACACAGGGACTTCAGCTTCTGTCTGGCTTCAGTGGGGACCCTGGCCCCTCACGGTAGGGGCTGGTCCCTGAATATATTCACTGAATACACTGGCACTACACACTGCACTTTGAAACCATGAGAGTTTATCCAAATGCGATGCAACTCTCTCAGGTAAGAACATCATCCCCAAGAACTAGGATTTTCAAATTCAAATGAGAAAAGGTGAAAATATTTTTCCCAGTCATGAGATTCATTGAATACAAAATGTTTGAGTGAAAAGAGACCTTAGAGTTTGTAAGGACCTTGAGGACAGTGAATATCAGAGTAGAAGGGCCTTTGGAAAATAAGATTGTTGGAAGAAGGAACCTTACAACATGCAAATGTAGAGTTGGAGTACACTGTAGAATATTGTTGCATCAGGGGCTTCAAACATGTTCTCCTGCACTTGTGCCTTGCCATGCCATACTTTTTCTCTCTTCCCTTGCCCACTCATCTTCATGTGGGAAAACAATATGGACACCTTTCTTTCCCTGTTTCCCATTATAAGCTTCCAGATACCTTTTATATGTTATATTTCTTCATTGGAATATAGGTCCCTTGATGGTAATCTCAACTGTTTGTATTCCTATCTCCAATACTTAGGATAGTGTCTGGAACATAAATGCTGAATAAATATTTTCTCCATCTATGCTGTTATTTTGAAAAATATAAAGTAGTTAAATGCAAGGTAGTTGGGGAGGGAGGGTCCTAGGAGTTGAAGGGATCAGAAAAGTCTTTATGCAGAAGGTGCTTGAGGTATGTGAGTAAAAAAAGGAATCTATGAGGCAGAGTTAAGGAGGAAGTATATATAAGTATGGAGGACAGTTAGAGATGGAATGCAAAGATATGGGAGATGGAGTGTCATGTGTGACAAGAGGCCAGTTTGGCTGGATCACAGAGTGAAGAAGGGTTGGAAATGTTTAGTTTAGGGCCAGGCTTCGAAAATGAAGTAGAAGGATTTTTGGTCAACATGGCTGCTCTTTTAGTAAAAACTTGAAACTGATACTGAGTGAATGAGAAATTATGGTGATTTCCTCCTTCCCAAAACTACACAGAAAGTAAGACTTATGCCTGAGGACAATAGGAAAGGAGACTGCCACCGATGTGATTAGTAGTCTAAGTAAATAAGCCAGTGGCCTATGGATTTTCCACAACAAGTATGCAAATATCTAGAATAAATTAAGTAAGTGACAAATAAGAGCACTGGGGAAAAAGGAATTGGAAGTCAAATAATCATATAGAAAAGAAAATGGATTTTTCTAGGAATAGATTTTCTGAAAATTAGAGTAGGCCAAACAAAAAGCAATAATCACATAGGATAATAAGGAATATTAGAACAAAATGTTTTATGTGTATACATAAAAAGTTATCTTGTTGTACAAGAAAAATCAGATTTACAAGAAAAAAAAACTTGAGAAGGAAAACAAAATGCAAGGAAACATCAACAGATAGAGTGAAAATGCTATGTTATGGTCCACTCTCAGATCCCACAGGCCTTTCCCTGGGTGTATATGGCTTTCTTCATCACTGAACAACTGGAACTGGTTTGAAACATCTCATTGTTGAAGAGAGCCATGTCCATCAGAATTGATCATTGTATAATCTTGTTGTTGCTGTGTATAATGATCTCCTGGTTCTACTCACTTCACTCAGCATCAGTTCATGCAAGTCTCTCCAGGCCTCTCTGAAATCATCCTGTTGGTCGTTTCTTACAGAACAATAATATTCCATGACGTTCATATACCATAGATTATTCAGCCATCCTCCAATTCATGGGAATAGATTCATTTGTCAGTTTCTAGCCACTACAAAAAGGGCTGCCACAAACATTTTTGCACATGTGGGTCCCTTTCCTTCCTTTAAGATCTCTTTGGGATATAGGCCCAATAGAAACACTGCTGGGTCAAAGGGTATGCACAGTTTGATAACTTTTTGAGCAGAGCATAGTTAGAACAAAATCTTTAAAAAAATTGAAAAAACTAGAAGAAAATGTAAGGTGCTAGATATCAAGAACAAATGACTTTAAAAAAAGTTAAAAAGAGAGAATTCAAGAATCACTGAATATCCTGAAAACTATGATGATAATTTTTAAAAGCTTGGATACTATATTTTATTTTATGGCTTTTTATTTTTCCAAATATATGCAAAGATAGTTGTCAACATTCACCTTTGCAAAACTTTGTGTTCCAAAATTTTCTCCCTCCCTCCTCTTCTATCCCCTCTCCTAGACAACAAGCTATCTGATATAGGTTAAATGAGCAATTCTTCTAAATATATTTCCATATTCGTCATGTTGTGCAAGAAAAATCATATCAAAGGGGGAAAATAAAAAAAACCCAAGAAAGAAAAAAAAATCCCACAAGAAAACAAACGAAAACAACAAAAAAGGTAAAGATATTATGCTTTGGTTCACATTCAATCTCAATAGTTCTTTCTCTGGTTGCAAATGGCTCATCCTATCACAAGTCTACTGGAATTGTCCTGAATCAATTCATTTTTGAAATGAGCCAAATCCATCACAGTTGATCACTGGATACTAGATTTTAAGAAATCACATATGAAAACTGTCCATACGTATTAGAGCTAGAGGGCAAAGTAAAGATAAAGAATTCCCCAATCACTTCCATAAAGAAACTTCAAAAAGAAAAGACACAGAAATGTCATTATCAAAATTCAGGATTCCCATATTTAAAAAAAAAAAAAAAAGTACTGCAAGTATCCGGGAAAAAAACCCAAAACTCAAGTATCAAGGAACTACAGTGATCACAAAATACCTTGAAGATTTTACTTCAAATGAGAAGAGATCTTAGATACAATAATCCAAAAGGCAAAAAGATATAGATTAATAATCAAGAATAACTTACCCTGAAAAATTGAATATAATCCTGAAGGGGAAAAAAATGGGACTTTAATGGAAGGGCATTCAAGTCACTTCTTATGAAAATACCTGAGTTGATATTTTGAAATACAAAACCCAAAATTAAGAGGAACCTAGAATAATTTTATTTGATATTGGAAGGAGCTGAATAATGATACATTGATGAAATTCTAATAGGCGAGAAAAAATGAGTGTTCCTTCAGAACTTTAATGTCTTCAAGATATTAAAGTCTTTAAATTAAAAAAAACAAAAACCCAGAATATCTGGGTGTAGATTTGTCCTGTTCTTAAAGTTTTTAAAAAGGAAGAGAAAAGAGGGTAAAGAAGCAGAAAACTAGTATAAAAAGGAAGAAGAAGAAGTGGATGGAATTTGCTATTTCTTATTATTTGGGTGCATGAAGAAGAAAATTATTCAAGCATGGGGGAATGGGTCAGGGAAAGAGGGATCAGATGAACCTTATTTTTCTCAAAATGAACAACAAATGGTTGAACACAAAATAGTTTTGTGTAGAAACATATCAGGGAAAGGGACAAAGGAAGTTTATGTGGGAGCAAGAAGTAAATATTCACAAATATAACTAACTTCTTTCTCTCTTTGTCAATCCTGGTTAAGTCAATTGCACAGAGATGATATTGAAACCTATGGGAATTAATGAGGTTACCTAGAGAAGCAATATAGAGCAAGAAGAGAAGAAGCTCTAGGCTAGAACCTGAGGAAATCACTACAATTAGATGAGATACAGATGATGAACTAGCAAAAAATAAACCTAGTAAAACAAAAAGAACAAAAAAAATTGGAATCAATTTTAGTGGTACATATAAATTTGCCGAGGTACTAAAAAACAGAGGAGCCTTCCTTGGGATTATGCAAGTTTTCTGTAGATATTTCATGGAAAAATATGGATAAGAATTACCCAGGATAAGACAGAATTATTGTTATTATTATTATTATATATGAGAAGAAAGACATTTGGGTTCTAAGTATGGCTCTTTGATTAAATTGTTATGTGACTGTGAGCAAGCCCCCTCCCTTGGGTCTTCCCTGAGCTTAGCTTACCCATGAGCTATATGGGCTCAATGATCCCCCTGGGATCTAATGTCTTTTTTAAAACCATCATTTATGCAGGTCATCACTGGGTGTAATCTGTATTGCAGGTTTAAGAAAGTTCAGAATCCTCACACTCCCTTCCTCTTCTCAAAGCCACCCAGAAGGACTAGAATAGCAGACTGACTGTGTTGTTAATGCTGATTATGAAGGTCATAGCCAGAGGGAGGCAGTTAGCTCTTTCACAGCTCTAAGAAGCAAAATCAGTGATTGCCATATGGAATCTGAGGAGGGCTCTTTCCTTTAATGGTCATTATTCCTTTCTAAATAGCTCAATGCAAATCAGTTAACATTTATTAATCATGGACTATAGGGGAGGCACTCAATACAAAAACAGATTTGACACAAGGCACTGGCCTTAAGAAACTTACTGTTAATTTGTGTGTGAGAAGGCACATAAATAAGGCTGACAAAAAAGAAAGCACCTAAATTATGACATGTATTTGAATGAACAAGTCATCAACTGAGAATGGCAGTACATAGAAGCACTGTAGTTGGGGAATAATCTGAATTGAGAATTGAGATGAAGGACATGATTGAGCTAGATTGCATTTGGGAAAACTATGATGCACTTTTGGTGCTCCCAAGTTGCTTTCTGCCACATAAAATTAGCTTTTTAACACTAATATTCTCTCAATGATACTACATGGCTATGAATCATAGAACACTAAGATCTAAAAAGAATGATAATTTACAGGTTTTCCAACAGGCAACAGAAAGATATACAGAAGGTATAAAGAAGATTTGACTATGTATGTTACCAACAATGACTTTTCTTTTTTTTTTTTCTTTTTTCTTTTTTTTTATTTTATTAATACTTTTTATTTGCAAAACATATGTATGGGTAATTCCTCAACATTAACCCTTACAAAGCTTTCTGTTACAAATTCCCCCCCCCCACTCCCCACCCCTCCCCTAGATGGCAGGATATCCACTACATGTTAATTATGTTAGAATACTTAAGAAATTGAATATATGTATAGTTATTTCCATACTTTTTTTTTTTTTTTTTGTGCAGGAGAAATCGTATCTACAAGAAAGAATAATCCGATAAAGGAAATACAATGCAAGCAAACATCAATAGAGAACATGAAAATGTTATGTTGTGGTCCACATTTCACATCCCTCTCTCTGGGTATATGGCTCTCTTCACCGAACAAGTGGAACTGGTTTGAAGCATTTCATTGTTGAAGAGAGTCATGTCCGTCAGAATTGATCCTCATATAGTATTGTTGTTGCCGTGAATAATGATCTCCTGGTTCTGCTCACTTCACTGAGCATCAGTTCATGCAAGTCTCTCCAGGCTTCTCTGAAATCATCCTGCTGGTTGTTTCTTACAGAACAATAATATTCCATGACATTCATACACCATAATTTATTTAGCCACTCTCCAATTGATGGGCATCCACCAACAATGACTTTTCAAGAGAGGAATGAAATAGAAGAGAGAACACACACTGACTGGGTAAGATTAGGGCTGGTCAAGTAGCAAGAATGAGCTATACTGAATGGGCAACCTGAGTACTGGTCTGGTACTCACAAGACATTAAAAAACAAAAACCCAACAGAGTAAGGAATTCAGTCCACTAATTTAGGGAGGATTTATGCAAAGGCTTAGTAAACAATATTACAAAAAGTGAAGATGTAGACGCACTTGCTTTCTCTACTAGTGGAGAAGAATGTCTATACTGAGAAATCCCCTGAAATATTAAAATTTAAGGGACAGTGGGAGAAAGGTGAAGACGAGAGGCTTATTGAGGGGTTTTTTGGTGGGGGGAGGAGATCTATGTTTTCTTTCACAACCTAACTTTTATGGAAATGTTTTGTATAACTTACTATGTGCCTTTTCGGTGGGGGTGGGGTTATCAATTAATTAATCAACAAGCATTTATTAATCACTTACCATTTGCTGGGGGACTATGTTAAGTAGTAGGAATACATATATAAAAATAAAATAGTCCTTATTTTTAAGGATCTTATGTTCTATAATGTGAGATAGCTTTTGTGTCTATGTATAGACATTGCTTTCTCTCGATCCATACACACATACTTACATGTAAATGTACACACACACACACATATATACATACAAACAACAAAACACATAAGCTCAGACAAAAGTTAAGCTTGATTGTTGATGGAGTTGTGAGCTAATTCAACCATTTTGCAGAGCAATTACAGTCCAAAGGGCTACAAAATCATGTATATTCACTTAATGAAGAACATATCCCAACAGAAATTTTAAAAAATTAAAAAGACTATATGTACAAAAATATTTATAGCAACTCTTTTTGTGGTGGCAAAGAATTAGAAATTGAGGGGATACATGTGCTAGAATGTTTGTGGCAGCCCTTTTTGTAGTGGCTAGAAACTGGAAACTGAATGGATGCCCATCAATTGGAGAGTGGCTGAATAAATTATGGTATATGAATATCATTAAATATTATTGTTCTGTAAGAAATGACCAGCAGGATGATTTCAGAGAGGCCTGGAGAGACTCACGTGAACTGATGCTGAGTGAGATGAGCAGGACCAGGAGATCATTATACATGGCAACAACAGTACTATATGACGATCAATTCTGATGGACATGGCTCTCTGCAACAATGAAATGTTTCAAATCAGTTCCAATTGTTCAGTGAAGAAAGCCATATATACCCAGAGAGAGGGATGTGAAATGTGGACCACAACATAACATTTTCATGCTCTCTATTGATGTTTGCTTGCATTGTGTTTCCTTTCTCTTATTTTTCTTTCTTGTAGATACGATTTTTCTTGCTAATTAACATGTAGTGGATATCCTGCCATCTAGGGGAGGGGTAGGGAGTAGGGAGGAAAAACTTGTAACAGAAAGCTTTGTAAGGGTTAATGTTGAAGAATTACCCATACATATGTTTTGCAAATAAAAAGTTTTAATTTAAAAAAAAAAAAGAAATTGAGGGGATGTCCATTAACTGGCGAATGACTGAATAAATTGTGTTATATGATTATGATGGGAAACTATTGTTCTAGAAGAAATGAGCAGGATGCTCTCAGAAAAACATGGAAAGACTTTCACAAGCTCATGCAAAGTGAAATGTATTGTGTACAAAGTAACAGCAATATTGTAAGATGATCAGTTGTGAATTCTCAACAATACAGTGATCCAAGACTACTCTGAAGGATTTGCTGATGATGAAAAATGCTATCCATAACCAGAGAAAGAACTGACTGTGTCTGAATTATGATGTATGAGGAGAAAGGCATTTGGGCTCGAAATGTAGCTGTTTGATTAAATTATTATATGACTATGGGGAAGTCCTCTCCCATGGGCCTTCCCTGGGCTTTTACACATAAACCAGATAGGCTCTCCTAACTGACCACATGTGCTCTAGAATGTAGAATGCTAGAAATGTAAAGGAGTTTAGAATAAAATATTAAACCTAGAAGAGAACTTGGAATATAGAATCCATGCATCCTAGCCTATTTGCTGTTCTTTGCACACAACCCTCCATTTTTATCTTATGGTAGTGTTAATGTTGTTTTGGTGGTGGTGGGGGAGATCTATCTATATTTTCTTTCACAACATGACTTTTATACAAATGTTTTGTATAACTTCACAGGTGCCTTTTCAGTGGGGGATTGTGGGGAGGGAAAAAGGAGAGAATCTTGAACTCAAAGTTTTAAAAACAAGTATTAAAAGGTGTTCTACATTTAACTGCAGAAAAATAAAATATTAAATAGTTTTTTTAAAAAATGGATTGGAAGGCATCTGTAGCTAAGAGAACCAGGAAAAACCTTTTGAAAGAACTGGCCTTTGAGCTGAGCCTTGAAGAAAGTTAGAAACTCCCAAGAGATGGAAAGTAAGGAGGGAGTCCATTCCAGGTCCAGGAGATAGCCTATATAAAGACATGAAAATGAAGATGGGGGGGAGGGGGTTGTGTGCAAATAAGCTAGACTGTAGAATAGATGTATTCTATATTTCAAGTTCCCTTCTAGGTTTAATATTTTATTCCAAACTTCTTTACATTTCTAACATTCTATATTCTAAAGTCCTTTATAGTTTTAATATATAGTATGTCCTGAGAAAGGTTTGCACATGGTAAAGCACATATAGTCAGTCAGGAAAAACTTGGGTTCAAATACGACATTTGACAGGTAACAATGGGCAAGTGATTTGGAGATAATAATTTTATATATATATATGTATATATATACACACACATATAACACACACACACACACACACACATATATATATATATTCATAGAGTTGCTATGAAGTCAAAATGGGATAATACATGGGAAATGTTAAATGCCATGACACCTATTATAACTATTACATAAACAGAGTGGAGAGGGAGGAAAAGGCTAGGTTTAAAAAAAAAAAGCTTAAAATGCCAAACAGACGCTTATATTTGATCCTAGGGATAGTAAGGAGCCACTGGAGTTTACTGAGTAAGGGTGGGGGTAGTCCAGATCTATGTTTTAGGAAAAAAAATCATTTTGACAGCTTTGTGGAGAATGGATTGGAGTAGAGAGAAGTTTGAGGTAGGCTGATCAATTAGGAAGCTAAATTTACTAAAATTTGTTCGGGACAGAGGTGATGAGGGATTGGGCCAGTAAAGTAACTGGAAGTGAAGAGAAGGGGGCAAATGTGAGAGATGTTTTGGAGAAATTTGAGGACAGAGAATTAACTGAGCTCTCTGATATACACAAATATTTATATTTAAAAGGAGAGCATAACAATAAAGAAAAGGTCTGAGCAATTTGCTTCCATTTCTAAAGTGCCTTATGATCTACACAAGTATTTTTCTTTTAACAACTCTATGAGAATTTTTGTCAAGATATCCTTATCTCCAGTTTATAGAAAACCAGGGGCAGAATAAGAAATAGACCTCCCAGTCTGACCTTAGGCTTGAAAATGGAAGAGCTGAGATTCAAACTAAAATCTCCCAATTCCATTTAACAAACATTTATTCAGCATCTGAGGGCTGGGCACTATATTTTAAGGTTGGTGTTTCTCTTCCCAATGTATTTTGTATTTGCTATTATTATTGTAACCAAAAAGAGACCTTTGGCAAGTCATAAGTTAGCAAAGAACAGTGTTGTGGATTATAATACTGTTTTAAACTAGCATTAGAGACCCTATAAGTGGGAACATTCAAAGGCAATTAGCTAGTAACAGCCTTATAAATAGAAAGGGAGCCAAATAAAATTTTCCTGGATATCATTAATTTAGTTGTAAAATAGATTCAGAGTTACTCTGATATCTCCATATAAACAAGGTGCTCATTAGAAAGACAACCATGTGTTAAAAATAAAACAAGAAAAGCAGAGACAGCCCTACTCTACACAACTGAAATAGTCCTGTGGAAATGACAGTTCTCAAAATATCAGTCTCACTAAGATGGGAGTTTCATCCAGAGTAAAAATTATGGTAAGGACTAAGCTGGGCCCAACTACCTAGAGAAAAAAATTGCTTTCATCTAGGGGTCCTTCTTGCTGAGACTCACAGTTAGTGGAACAGTTTTCCTGACTGGTTGGGGTTGGGAGAAGGGAAATGATTCAGTTATTCTGCTTTCATACAGCATATTCTTACTCAGTATGCCTTTTTTTGAAGGAAACCAGGAATCAGAAATTCAGTTCTATTCCTGCCTTCCTCATAAACTCACTATTGGACCACAGATAAGGCTTATAATACTTTAGGGCTCTAATACTCAATGCTTTAAAGGCTACTATTCTATATTTCAAATTCCCTTCTAGGTTTAATATTTTATTCTAAACTCCTTTACATTTCTAACATTCTACCTTCTAAAGTCCTTTATAACTCTATTATACCATATCCTTTTCCAGCTCTCTAAGTTCAATAATTTTGAAAGATATTTCCACATATGGCCAGTCAGGAGAAATGTTGGGTTCAAATCCAATATGTGACTATTACCTGACAACAGACAAATGATTTGGAGATAATAATTATATATATAAACACACACACACATATACACACACTCATAGGGTAGTTATAAAGCCAAAATGGGACAACCTCTTTGGGAAATTTTAAAAGCCATATGTCATCTATTATAATTACTAATTATTAATATATATATATATGTACATATATACAAATATATAGTACATATGTGAGTGTGTATGTGTGTATACATATATATATATATGTATATATATATATGTATACACACACACACACACACACAAAAGAAATGCAAAGCATGTGGACCATGGAAGAAAGATACCAGTAGTTGGGAGGGATCAGGAAAGACTCTGTATAAAAGGTGATGGTTGAGCTAAGTCTTAAAGGAAATAAGGAAGTCTGCAAAATGGAGCTAAGGAAAGAGTACATTTTCTGTATGAGACTTAGCCAGTAGAAAGGCCCAGAAATGGAAGGTGAACACTCAGTTTGGCTGAACTATAGAATATGGGAGTAATGTATCAAATTGGGAAAGGTTTTGAAAATCAAACAGAGAAGTTTATATTTTATCCAGACAGCAAAGAGTCATTGGGGTCTATGGCATCTGGGTAACAAAGTGGACAGTGTTCTGAGCTTGGAATGAGGAGAATCTGGGTATGAATTCTGCCATTAGTTGATTATTAATGTGACCTTGGACAAGTCACTTAGCCTCTCTCAGTATCAGTTATCTCATCTATAAAATGAAGAAAATAATAATAGTTATCTAAGGGTGTTGCTGTGAGGATCAAATGAGATAATGTGGAAAAGGGCTTTTCAAACTCTGAATTGCTTTCTAAACTAGATATTGTTGTTGTCAAGATGGGGAATGACATAGCCAGACTCATATTTAAAGAAAATCATTTTGGTAGTTGTGTGGAAGATGGATCAAATTATGAAAACACCTGAAAGCAAAAGAAGAATTTGCAAATGTCCAGACAGGAAGTGATGAGGACCTGAGCTCAGATGGTGGCTGTGTGAGTGATGGGAAGAGTACAAATATCAGATTTACTGTAGAAGTAGAAATTGCAAAATTAGGCAACTGATTGCATATGCTAAGTGAAGGAAAGTGAGGAGTCAAAGATGATGTTAAGGAAATGAATCTAGGAGACTATAAAGGCAGTAGTGTGGTCAACAAAAAGGTTTGAGTTCAAGAAGAAGGATGGGTTTGGAGGAAAGATCATTGGGTCAGATAATGAGTTCCATTTTGGACACACTGAGTTTAGTATG
Source organism: Myrmecobius fasciatus (assembly GCA_023553655.1). Lineage (NCBI taxonomy): Eukaryota > Metazoa > Chordata > Mammalia > Dasyuromorphia > Myrmecobiidae > Myrmecobius > Myrmecobius fasciatus. The sequence continues at coordinate 26,000 of JAJPUD010007688.1, forward strand.
TCTATAGGATGTCCAAATTGAAATGTTAACTAGGCAGTTAGTGACATGAAACTGGAGCCCAAGACAGAAACTGGGACTGGACGTACAAATCTAGGAGTCATCTACATAAAGATGATAATTAAGCCCACATAAGCTTTATAGATGAAAAAGCTCCATTCTTTACAACAACCCTATAACTTAGGAAGTAAGGATTTTTTTTTCTTCTTCCCTATTTTAGAGATGATTAAACTACAGTTCGCAGAGGTATAGTGATTTGTTCAGGAACAAAAAAAAAAAAATTTGTTAGTAAGCACTCTGGGATGGAATCTAGGCATTCTGACTCTAAGCTCAATGAATGCTCTTTCCATAACATTGTACTACCAAAAGCCTTCCCCTTTTAAATTTCTAACCTGTAAAAATGAAGAGGTCCAAACTTCATGGTTTTTAAGGCCCTTTCTATCTCAAATATTTTATGTTTCAAGTACTAAATCTTTGAATTTGTGGATGAATTGGCTTTAAGAAAATGCAAATCAATTCGTAACCACTATTAACAATAATGGTAAAAGAAGCATCAGTGTATAAAAGAAATCACTTCAAATGCTGTCCTTATTACTCCCAGGTCCTTCAGTAGTTATTCCCATCAGGAAAATCAGTAAGAACTCCTTTTCATAGAGAGATGGTTTTTGTGAACTCTTTCTCCTTATGGAACTTAAAAGCCAGGTGACTTAAAGCCAGGTGAGTTGTACAATATCCAGGTAGTTATTGAAATATACATACGAAAGAAGTACATAATGAAGAAACCAGACATGTGTTAGCAATTAGAACGAGTTTGCAACAACTATATGCTATTCTATTCGATTGCTTAAGAAAAATATCTCCATAGCAACAGCATCAACATATAGTAGAATGATTCAAGATATAGCCACTACCTGAAAAAACCTCACAAAAATTTTCCTTTGCTTTTTCTTCTCCTGTTTTCCCTTGCTAATCCATTCTTTTGCATGCTGCCTGGGTAATCTTCTCAGGACCTGTTTTCTTTTCTGCAAAATTATGGGGCTGGACTAGATAACCACTAAAATTCCTTCTAGTTCTAAATGATTCTATGATCTCACAAACATATCATTCCTCTGCTTAAGATCCTGGAGTGACAATTAGTGCTTACATAAGTAACCTTGGCATTCAAGGCCCTTCATAATTTAGAATAATGCCACTTTTCCTGTCATACTTCATATAGCTCCTTCCAACTCCTCAAATTATAGTATTTATCATTTTTCATATGTGTACTTCCCCACCTTGGAGCCTGAGTTCATATAGTATGGTATAAGAGCACCAGACTTGGAGTCAGAAAGCTTGCATTAGAATCTTGGTTGTGCTTCTTAGCAGCTATGGGAACAAAGGACAGAAAAGGGACTCAATTCATGGTTTCACTGATATAGGGCACTTGAATATAAGGAAACTCTCTTAACCAATGCAGGAAGGTATCTTTTCTATGAGTTGCCTACAGGCTACATGACCTTCCCCAGGGCATGTCATCATTGTGAGTCAAAAGTTGGACTTGAACCCAGGTCCTGCTGGTTCTGAAGTGAGTGCTTTTCACTATGCTGTTGTCTCTTATATGTGTGAATATCATGGAAATGAATTAATATCTCTCATCCTCAGTTTCCTAATATGCAAGTTAGGAGTGAAAATACTCATACAATCTTCCCCATTGGGTTGAAAGAACTGTGCTCTATAAATCTTAAAACATTATATGAGTTATCATAATTCTAATTATTGCTCTATTCCCTATACTTAACATGCATAATATGCTTTTTTAAATCACAACTCAAAGACAGCTTCTTTCAAGAAATCTTCCCTGATCTGGAGTAACAGTAACCTTTTCTCCCTGGGTTTCACATAGCATTTTGCTTGAACCAATAAATCAGGTCCACTCACTACTGGAATACAGTGGTTTTTTTGTTTGTTTGTTTTTTGAAAGGATTTTTTGAGAATGTTCAAAATAAAAAATGATCAATTATTCCCACATATTTTAATTCCTATATCTGGCAGCAAATGCCTCTCCAAAAGAGTGATTATGTGGTAATCCAGTATCTGCACAAGAAAAGAGAAAAAGATAAAGTCTATGCAAGAGACTATGTCCAAAATTTATTTATTAGAGGATAGTCTATAAGGTCAGCTAGAGAAGGGTAAGGTGCTGTGGTCCTTCAAATCTGTGTCCCAATTGAGTGATAGTGTGCTAAGATGGCTTGCCAGGTTCTCCTCTCCACCCCACCCCCATGGGAAAAGCCCTATCTCTGCTATGTGTTAAAGATGCTCCCTCCTTTTCAAGAATTGTCAGAATGGTGACTGGTGGGAAACAAAGTATTCACCTGTTATCTCTGCTTTAGGAGAATGCACTTCTTTGGAATTTTTGAGGGAAATAATTAGTGGAAGAGGATTACAGTACTGAACTAGAATGTTTCCCAATTTACTAAAGACTGGCTAACAAGGGAGATGATAAGAATTTTATCTAATGGACCTATTTATGGGGCTGTTTCATTCTAGATGGACACTTATTTATGACATTATAATTGAAAAAAGTCTTCTTGATGGTTTTAAGGATAAAAGTAAAATAAGCCAATAAAGAAAAAACCCAAACCAAACGAAAATCAAAATCAAAAAACTTAAAACAATCAAACTCAAACTTAAAGCCAATTAATATGGATATAGGTCAACATGTAATAGCCCATGAAGTACCTATTACATGTCATGCATCATATATTAAGTGCTAGTTATGCAAAAACAAAAATAATGAAATAGTCTCTGTCCTCAGGGAGTTACATTCTATAAACAAGAGATGCACATCTAAATAAGATTTGCACAAAATAGGTATAAATTAGAAGGCAGATAAATAAATTAATAAATTAGAAGGTAATTTTGTGGGGAGGCATTAGAAAGATCAGTCCAAAACAGAATATTGAATTGAGCTCTGAAGAATTCTGAAAGATGGAGGTGAGGAAGGAGTACATTTCAAAATATGGGAGACAGCTCATGCAAAGGTACAGAGATGGAAGATGGAGTATTATGTGTAAAGAGGCAAGAAAGCCAATTAGCTGGACCAAAGAGTACGTGAAGGGAAGTAATATGAAATAAGGCTGGAAAGTATGAATGGGGCCAGGTGGAAAAGAATTTACATATATAATAGAATAGAGATAACAAGAATCTCTTGAATTAAGTAAATACGGGGATGATATGGTGAGTACCTTTGGAAAATCACCATAGCAGCTGTATGAGGGATAGATTAGAAAGAGGAAAGACTGTGGACAAAGACCAATTAGGAAATTCCTGGAATGGTCTAAGTAGGAGATGATGAAGGGCTGAATTGAGGTTGCGGCTTTTTAAGTGGAAGAATGGGGACATATGTGAGGGCATTAGGGATAAAATTGGCATGATGTGGATTGAGGAAGAGTAAGGAGTTAAAATTGACTCTGAGGTTGTGAACCTGGGTGACTGACTAAACCTGGGTATCCTCCACAGAAATAGGGAAGTTTAGAAATATGGTTCTATTTTTAGACATATAGCTAGTAAAAGTCTGAGATAGGATCTGAATTCAGGTCTTCCTCAATTCAAGTGTAATGTTCTATCCATGACACTACCTAGGTAACATACTTCATTCCTAAAATCAAAGCATCTTATGATCGTGGAACTGGACAGGACCTTGGAAGTAAATTAGTTTACCATATCATTTCACAGATCTGGAACCAAGGTCCTTTCTAAGGTTAAATAGTTAACGTGCAAAGTGAACTGAAGTTAAAGTTCTCAGGTGCAAATACTACTTTTGACAATTAGCTGTATGACCTTACAGAAGTCATTTAACCTCTCTGGGCCTCAATTTCTTTCTTTTTAAAAATTTTTTATTTATTTTTTTATTTTATTAAAGCTTTTTATTTTCAAAAAAATATGCATGAATAATTTTTCAACACTGACCCTTGTAAAACCTTGTGTTCCAAATTTTCTCCTCCCTCCTCCCTTCCCCTCCCCTGTATGGCAGGAAATTCTATACATGTTAAACATGTTAAAATATATGTTAAATACAATATAAGTATACCTATTTATACAATTATCTTGCTGCACAAGAAAAATCAGATCAAAAAGGAAAAAAATGAGAAAGAAAAAAATGAGAAAGAAAACAACATGCAAATGAACAACAAGAAGAGTAAAAATGCTATGTTGTGATCCACATTCAGTTCCCAGAGTCTTCTCTCTGGATGCAGATGACTCTCTTCATCACAAGATCATTGGAACTAGCCTGAATCATCTCACTGTTGGAAAGAGTCACATTCATCAGAATTGATCATCGTTTAATCTTGTTGTTGCCTTATAATGATCTCCTGGTTCTGTTCATTTAACTTAGCATCAGTTCATGTAAGTTGGGCCTCAATTTCTTAATTTGTAAATGAGGAGGCTGGATTCTCAGTCCCCTTTTTTAGAGCTACTTGACTGTCCTAAATAATGTGTTTGTACTGTGACTATACTTCCATATTTTTCTGCATCTGGTTCACTGTAGTATACTGTAAATAAAGTGGGATTTTAGAACACTGGACTATAGAATGTCTGAGCTAAAAAGATACATGGAAGATTAAGTTGGAAAGAAGGAATGTTGGAGATAAAAAGGAACCTAAGATATAATCTAGTTTCTTTTTTTTTTTTATTTAAATAGCCCCATTTTATTTATTTATTTATTTGTTTGTTTGTTTGTTTATTTATTTATTGCTTTTTTTCTGAGGCAATTGGGGTTAAGACACTTGCCCAAGGTCATGCAGCTAAAATGTCTTAAGTGTCTGAGGCCACATTTGAACTCAGGTTTTCCTGACTTCAGGTCTGGTGCTCTATCCACTGTATCACCTAGCTGCCCCTAAATAGCCCCGTTTTATTTTTTTTTTATTTTTTTTTTATTTTAATTTTTTTTTAATTGAAGCTTTTTATTTGTATAACATATGTATGGGTAGTTCCCCAACGTTGATCTTTACAAAGCTTTCCATTACAAATTTTACCCCCAGTCCCCTCCCCTCCCCTAGATGGCAGGAAGTCCACTACATGCTAATAATGTTGAAATGCTTGAGAAGTTATGCAAGAAAAATCCTATCTACAAGAAAAAAAAAGAATCAGAGAAAGGCAACACAATGCAAACAAATGTCAGTAGAGATCATGAAAATGTTACGTTGTGGTCCATATTTCATTTCCCTCTCTCTGGGTGTATATGGTTTTCTTCAGTGAACAACTGGAACTGGTTTGAGACAATTCTTCGTTGCAGAGAGCCATGTCCATCAGAATTGATCATCATGTAATACTGTTGTTGCTGTGTATGATGATCTCCTGGTTCTGCTCGTTTCACTCAGCATCAATTCATGCAAGTCTCTCCAGGCCTCTCTGAAATCGTGCTGCTGGTCGTTTCTTACAGAGCAATAATATTCCATAACAGTTATATACCATAATTTATTCAGCCACTCTCCAATTGATGGGCATCCCTTCAGTTTCCAGTTTCTAGCCACCACAAAAAGGGCTGCCACAAACATTCTTGCACATGTGGGTCCCTTTCCCTCCTCTAAGATCTCCTTGGGATATAGGCCCAGTAGAAACACTGCTGGGTCAAAGGGTATGCACAGTTTGACAACTTTTTGGGCATAGTTCCAAGTTGCTCTCCAGAATGGTTGGATCCGTTCACAGTTCCACCAACAATGTATCAGTGTCCCAGTTTTCCCACATCCCCTCCAACATTCGTCGTTATCTTTTCCTGTCATTTTAGCCAATCTGACAGGTGTGTAGTGGTATCTCAGAGTTGTCTTAATTTGCATTTCTCTGATCAATAGTGATTTGGAGCAACTTTTCATATGACTACAGATGGTTTTAATTTCATCATCTGAAAATTGTCTGTTCATATCCCTTGACCACTTATCTATTGAAGAGTGGCTTGAATTCTTATATATACGAGACAATTCTCTATAAATTTTAGAAATGAGGCCTTTATCAGAACCATTAAATGTAAAGATGATTTCCCAATTTGATGCTTCCCTCCTAATCTTGTCTGCATTTGTTTTTTTTGTACAGAAACTTTTTAACTTAAAATAATCAAAATTATCCATCTGGTGTTCAATTAGGAGTTCCAGGTCTTCTTTGAACATAAATTTATTCCATCTCCACAGGTCTGAGAGATAAATTATATTACGTTCCTCTAACTTGCTTACAAAGTCCCTCTTTATATCTAGATCATGAACCCATTTAGATCTTATCTTGGTATGTGGTGTTAGGTATGGGTCAAGCCCTAATTTCTTCCACACTAGTTTCCAATTTTCCCAGCAGTTTTTGCCAAATAGTGAGTATTTATCCCAAAAGCTGGGGTCTTTGGGTTTATCGAATACTAGATTGTTAAGGTTATTGCCTAGATTGTCCTGATATCCTATCCTGTGCCACTGATTGACTGCTCTATTTCTTAGCCAGTACCAAACGGTTTTGATGACCGCTGCTTTATAATATAGTTTTAGATCTGTTACAGCAAGGCCACCTTCATCCGCCTTTTTTTTCATTAATCCCCTTGAAATCCTTGACCTTTTGTTCTTCCAAATGAACTTTGCTACTATTTTTTCTAGATCTGTAAAATAATTTCTTGGGAGTTTGATTGGTATGGCACTAAATAAGTAGATTAGTTTGGGTAGTATTGTCATTTTTATTATGTTCGCTCTACCTACCCATGAGCACTTAATATTTTTCCAATTGATTAGGTCTGATTTTATTTGTGTGGAAAGTGTTTTGTAATTTAGTTCGTATAGTTTCTGACTTTTCCTTGGCAGATAGATGATATAATCTAGTTTCAAGCACATAATCTAGGAAAGAGGAAGAAAAAACATTTCATGTGTTTTTAATCAGCTGCATCCTTTCCTTCCCCTCACAAAAAGGAGTGTTGTTGTCCAGTTGCTTCAGTCCCATTTGACTCTTCATGATCCTTTGTGGGCTTTTCTTGGCAAAGATCCTGGGGTATTTTTCCATTTCCTTTCCCAGTTCATTTTTGTAGATGAGGAAACTGGGGTACACAGGGTAAAATGCCCCAGGGTCACATAGTAATTGTCTAAGACCACATTTAAACTCAGGCAGTTGAGTCATCCTGATTCTAGGCTTTGAGCTCTATGCATTGTGCCACCTAGCTGCCTCTACAAATGGGAATGGCTTATAAAAATTAATAATAGAAATGTTCTATCACTGGCAATCTTATAGTAGTGCTTGTTTCTGTTTTGGTGAGACAAAGAGAATCTAGTAATTGGACTCCATAGGCTCAAGTACCTATAGGGTTGCATTACTCTTGAACCTTACTTTTGGGTTGATAGATTCATCTCTCTATTGTTAGCTTGGGTCTGTTCAGAAAGACTGTACTCTATATATTTGGGTACTCTATATATTTGTTCCAATCTCTGGGAGGAAGAAAAGAAACAGGAATGCTTGCCTGAGATAGTCAAAATCTGACAATAAGTGAACTCTTAACTATGTTGACTCTTAACTATGAAAATAGGTTCAACTATATCTTCCTTCAAAATGACAACTGAGAAAAATTAAATATCTTTACAGTAGAAAAGGTTATTTCCCCGCTTTCCAAGTTATAAAAAGTAGAGGAAACTGTCCATCTCTCTCTATCCCAGTAAAATACAAGACTTGTTTATCAGGTAATTAGTATGGTTTTCTCTGAGCTACCAAGAATAGGGTCTGCCATATGGTTCTCAACTAGTCACCTTGATTTATGGGCTTCTAGGTCACAGTATGCCATCTGTCTCTCTTCTCTCATTTCCTTTCAACCCCACCTATAAGCCATTCCCACCTCACTGGTGTCAAATATACATATAGACATCTTGACCCTTCATTATAGTTTTCAAAGCTAACATCAAGATTGCTTTAAGTCCCCAACCACTTAGGAATTCAGACTTCTACTTTAAAAGTGTCCACAAATGGTACTTGTATGTTGATATAATCCTCAGCCCTAGATATAGGCATATATCCCATACAAATACTTCTAAGTAAATTAATTCAGGACAGTGACCTTGGAACCTAGTTTTCATGTCAAAATCAAAGCTTCAAGATGCCCCAAATCTCTATAGGCATGCCTTGTTTTATTGTATTTATTTTCTATATAATGAAGTATGTATAAATTGAAGATCTGTAGCAACTCTGCCTTCAGCAAGTCTATTGGTATCATTTTCCCAATATGTGCTCTCTATGCCTCATTTAAGTGATTCTCACAACATTTCACACTTTTTCATTATTATTATATCTGTAATGTTGATCTGTGATCACTTATCTTTGTTGTTACTACTGTAATTTTTTCAAGGTGTCACAAAGTGTGCCTATATATAACACAGTGAAGTTAACTGATGATAAATGTTGCATGGGTTCTAAATGCTGACTGGCCATTCCCCTCTTTCCCTTTTCTTAGGCCCTCCTATTTCCCCAAGAAAGAACAATATTGAAATTGGGTCAATTAATAACTCTATAATGGCTTCTAAGTGTTCAAGTGAAAGGAAGAACCAATCAACAACCTCAACCTTCAGCAACCACAACTCTGATTCATCAGCAGTTATCAACACTGAGGCAAGACTCTCCACACCAGCAAAAAGATTATGACTCACTGGAGGCTCAGATGATGGTTAGTGGTTTCTTTTTTTTTTTTTTTTTAGCAATAAAGAATTGTACATTTTTTTTAAGACATTATACTATTGTATACTTAGAAGACTACAGTATAATGTAAACATAACTTTTATATGCATTAGGAAAGAAAAAAAGTTGGTGTGATTCATTTTATTATGATATTTGCTTTATTGCAGTGTTCTAAAGCCAAACCCTCAAGATCTCTGAGGTAAGCCTGTTTAGAGATTTGAAATTTCCAAAGTAATTTACTTTGTGTGAGAGAAGCAATCTTTGCCATTAGGAACATGCTGTACATAGCTCTCTTAAAACTGAATTCTTATCAGTTATTTGTTGCATGAAGCAATTAATCAAATTAAGTATCATGTGCTCTGCTCCTTTTTTTCCCAAATAGCAAAAATTTGTCTTCTTCCTTCCTCCTTTGTTGAGAAAGAAAAATGATTAAAATGGTAGTCAATTTTTGTACTAGGTATGTAAAAAAAAACCTCATTCTGTACTCTGAGTTTTTTACACTCTAACAGAAGTAGATGGTACCTTTTGTCATTAGTCCTCTGGAATTGTGGTTAATAAAAAAAAGGAATTGTGGTTAATTATTATGCTGATCAAAGTTTCTAACTCTTTCAAAGCTGTTTGTCTTACAGTATTATTATTGTGCAAATTGTTCTCTTGGTTCTGTTCACTGCATCAACTCATATAATTCTTCCTAGGCTTCTCTGAATCTAGTACCTTTATCATTTCTCACAGAACAATAGTATTCCATCACAAATATACACAATAAATTGCTTGGCTACTTCCTAAGTGATGGATAAAGAGAGTTATGAATATTTTTATATATCCTTAGAGATTAGGGCTAATCCTTCTCTTAATATACACTCTACTAATCCCTCCTTCTCCCCTTTTCCTATTTTCCTGTTGAATGAATTGTGTTAATAATACAATTTTGTGTGTGCATGTTTGTGTATTCTTTCCCTTTTAGACCAGTTCAAACAGAATGAAGTTCATGAGTTAGATGATTACTCTGCCTTCTTGTTTATATGGTCTTGACTTGAACACATTAATTATGAGATAATTTTTTTCTGTCCTTCCTTTTCCTTCTACTAGGATATTCCTCCTACACTCTTCTTTTAATGTCATCAAAATATAAAAATCACTTTCAGGTCTTTTGTCTAATTAGACTCTGAGTCCTGATGATGATAAGAGTTAAGAGGGTACACATATATCATCTGCCCATTTTAGAATGTAAACAGTTAATATTAGTTGTATAATGGTAATATGGAGTTTAATGACTTTTTGATTATAGTTTCAAATTGTTATTCCAGAAAGGCTGAATCAATTCATAATATCAGGAATGGTACACTAGTGCCCAATTGCTCTTTTTTCCCCTTTACTGGTAGATCAGAACTGTGCAATCTGATATCTACATCTGCTAGTTTCCTTATCTCAACCTACAATTGCAAGAGTTGCTCTGTTAGAATGAGCATTATGATCCAATGTACCTAAACGCTGCCAAAGCCTGAGGTGTCTGTACTACTATTCAATCACTTCCATGAGTGATGCCCTAAATGGAAGTTTATCTGAAACGACAGATTGAGAGACCTGTGTCCAAAGACCATAACACATGATCAAACCGCTCAAGAAGCCTCACATAAAGCATACACAATAATTCACAAAACCACTAACTCACAATCACTTTATGTGAACTAACTGTTATGCGTCTATACATTTCCTCTGTATGGTCACTGTTTTGCTCGCAATACTGTCACAAGCCACCAAAGACCATTTTTCAACTACACCCACTCCTCTCATTACCAGTGTCAGGAGAATGTCTTGACGCTCCTCCTTATGCCAGGGGATTGCTGCCAATGATAAACAGCTGCACGCCTCTCTTGGCTTCCATGCACAGCCTAATCAATTTCCAAGTAAGAAAGATAGTGGAAAGAGCACCAGGTTGGCAATCAGAACATTAGATTCATATCCCAACAAAGATAACTATTTGAGCAATTTAGGCAAGTCATTTAACCTACTTAACTTTTCTGAGCCTCAGTTTTCACATCTGTTCAATGATAAGTTTGGACCAAATGGTCCTTTTCAGTTCTAAATTCATGATTCTATCATCTCAAGTTAGGCCACTTCAAAGTCTAACACTTTGGTTTAATACTCAACCAAGTCAGATATTGCCAAGAACTTTTATAGATGAAACTAAAAGGAGGGGGGGAAGAGAGATCTGAAATGACAAACTTTTCAGCATTTCACCACATCTGAACTCTAAGCAATTTAATATTCCACATGATGAAGAGGAAAATGGCTCTCTGAAGGAGTCAAGCAAAGCAGCTGGATCCTACCACACTTCCATCTACTGCCTGGGGGGGGGGGGGGGTGTCAGGCTTTCAGAAGTCCTAGGATATAACATCATCAAACTCTGCTTATGCCTTTGGAGACTTTTAACCTTCTAACTATGTCTCCTTATTAGTGGAACTCCTCCTATCCACTGGACTCATTCATTCCCCAAAGGGTAGTATATACTCATCCTTTCATATTACCCCAATTACAGTGATACTAAACTCTAGCAGTGAAACAACCCTTCCTCAGCCTCTGCTGCACACTCCCTCATCCCCAGATGAGTTGTAGAGGTAAAGACGGGAAGTTTTAAAGAAAAGGGGACTTATCCTAGAAAGTTTTAGGTAGCTTCAGAGAAGGAGAAACAATCTGAACAGAAGCTGGACAAAGCCAGAAAAAAATGAGGGAATTAGAAGCAACTAAGTTGGCTAGTTCAGGGTAATCATAATAATTTATAGGGAGAAACTTCAGTGGCTCCCTATTAGCCTTAGAATAAAGTATAGACTTTTATTTTAGGAATAATAACCACTAATATTTATTGAGGGAGGAGCGACATGGTTAGATTTGTGCTTAAGGAAAATCACTTTGGCTGCAATGTAGAGAATGAATTGAATAGGGAAGAAACATGAAGCAGGAAGACCAATTTTAAGACCACTGTAATAATCGAGGTGAGAGATGATTAAAGACTGGATCACTGTGTGGCTGTGTGAGCAGAGAGAAGGGATCAGATGCAAGAAACATGGCACAGCAGAAATGAAAATATCTGGTGACTGGTTGGACATGTGAGGTGAGTTTAAGACAACATCAAGGTTACAAATTATAGAGACTGAAAGAATTATAGCAACTTTGACAGTAATAGGGAAGAGTGGAAGATGGGTGCCTTGGGGGAAAAGAAAATGAGTTCTGTTTTGGACATGGTGAATTTGAGATGTTGCCAAGACATCCAATTTGAAATGTTCAATAGCAATTGGTGATGAGGTACTGAAGTTTAGGAGTGAGACTTGGGCTACATTAGTATATATGTACACATATATGTGAATTATTGGCATAGAGATATCATTGGTAGAGATAATAATTCAAGTTATGAAAGCTGGTGAAGTCAGAGAGAAAGAGAAGATTAACAATACTAGGACAGAGCCTGGAAGAGCAAAGTCTAGAGAGTTATAATCTGGATGATGAGGCAGCAGAGGATCCTGAAGTACAGTTGATGAAGAGTATAACAGAACACATTTATATAAATGATTAATATTTACAAAGCATTTTCCTTTCCCAACAATCTCATGAGGTTGGTAGTAAGTAATTATCCTTTCTTTTCTTTTCTCTTTCTTTCTTTCCTTCCTTTCCAAAAAGGAAACTGAGGTTCAGGAACATGAGCTGATTTGTCCAGAGTTATAAACTAATAAGTGAATCAGAATTTATACTTGATTCTTCTGATTCCAACATTCTTTATATTATGCCATAATAACTCTTCAATCAAAAGATCTCAGTGGCCATTTAGTTAAATCTATTGTTGAACCAGAAACCTCTTTACAACATAACCAAAACAGAATTAATCAAGCATCTGCTAAAAGACCTTTAGTAAAATGTATCCCAATATCTCCCAGTGCACACCATTTTACTCCTATACAGTGCTGTTAAGAAATTTTTCTTTATGTTAAGCCAACATCTGCTTCTTTAAAACACTAATTGTTACCAGGCCTGTCCTCTAGGTCCAAGAAGAATAAGTCTAATCAATCTTTCCCAGGATAGCTCTTAGGATTCTTGAATACAGCTATCAGAAATGGTCTTTGTGGAGTGGAACCTTGAAGGAAGTTGGGGCATCTAAGAAACAGGTAAAGTACACACTCCATATATCTATGCAAAGACATAAAGGCAAGAGATGGAAGGAGCTTGTGTGGGAAAGAGTGAGTAGGGTATTTTGGTTAGAATGTGGAAGATGAAGGGAAGTGATAAGTAACAAACTTGGAACAGTAGGCTAAACTCAGATTGTGAAGGGACTGTAAATACCAAACAAAGGAATTTTGTTTTTTTTTATAGAGAGGTAACAAAGAAGGCTGCTATTCTTAAAAAGGGAAGTGACATAGTCAAACCTTTGATTTAGGATGATTATTTTGGCAACTCTGTGTAAGTTGTACAAAAGAGATGAGCTATTGGAGGCAAGAAGACCAATTTGAAATAAGTGATGTATGAGTAAGGAAAAAGAAGGGCACAGATGTGAAAGTTGTTACTGAGGTAAAATCAACTAAATTAAGTTAGATATAAGGCTTAAGGGAGAGTGAAACATTGAGAATAATTCTGAGATTATAAAATCTTGGTACCTGGAGAGAAGGTGATACATTTTATAGAAATAAGGAAGTTGAAAGAGAGAGGAAGTTTTCTAGAATAAAGGAGAATATAATGAATTCTTTTTTGAACATGTTGAGTTTGAGATATACTAATAATATCCAAAGGAAATTTGGTGATTCTGGATTAGAGTTTAGGAAAAAAATGAAGGCTGGAAGTGCAGATTTGGAAATTATCTCCATAGAAATAATAATTGAATCCATGGGAGCTGCTGAGACAGCAGGAGGAAACAACCATTTATTAGTTGTCTATTATTTTCTAGGGACCGTGCTAATATTATTTCATTTGATGCTCCTAACAATCCAGGGGGGTAAATTATTCTCATTTTATAGTTGAGGAAACTGAAGTAGAGAGAATATAAGTGATTTGTCTAGGTCCACATGACTAGTCTATATGGACTTTAGTATGAAGTAGAAACTGAAAAGAAGAGGGTCAAGCACTTAGACAAGGAGTATGTTTGGGGACATAGTTCAAAAAAGCACATGGCTGATTAATCAGCAGAATCTATCTAGGTTGAGGGAATAGTAACCAGAAAGTCTAGAAGATAAAAACTAAGAAAAAAAATTACTGGATTTGCCAATTTAGAAATTTCAGTTGAGCTACCAAGTCAGAAACCAGACTACAAAAATTGAATAAAAGGAAGGTGGAAGCAATATGTTATAGTTAACTTTTCCCTAGAAGTTTGGTTATAAAAGGGATATAAGATATTACCCTGAAATAATGGTAGAGTCAAGTGAAAGTCCTTTTTAGAAGTGAGACATGAGCTTGTTTGTAAACAAACCTTTCAGGGAAGGAACTAGCAGATATAGAGAAAATGAAATGACATAATGAAGAAAATGGAATGACATAAATATCCCATCACTTTCCTACAGTTTAAAAATTCTAGTCTTGAAAACATCTGCCTAATTTAATATAATCAACATGCTATGAAATGAGATACAGTATATAAAATAAAACTAAATAAATGCTTTATGTAAAACCTGAGTTGGAAAGAACCTTAAATTTCATCTGTTCCAACCCTGAGCTGAAGCAAGAATCTTTAAATCCTTCCTCTGGGTGAATACCACCAAGTATGGAGAACTCACTAATCCCAGAGATATATCATTTTTTTGTTAGAGATATTTAAGGAAGTCCTCCCTTAAATTAAATTGTTATCAGCCTCCTTTTTACTTATACCCATTGGTCCTAGTTTTGCCCTCTGGGGCCAACTGGAACAATCCTAATTCCCTTTCCACATAACAGCCCTTCACATACTTCAAAGCAGGTAATATTAAGCTTTCTATACCTTGTCAGCAGTCACAAATGTGGTTATGTAAAGATACAGATTCAGTACACTATTTTCTGGCCAAACTAAGTTTTCTACAGGAGAACTTCAATTCCACTGGGGAGAAAAGTGAGAAAGATATGTCACTATACTTGAGCACTGTTTTTTCAGCATCAAAAGCTGCCTTCAGCATCTTTGTGACATAAGTGAAATTCAGAAAGACACATGCTTTGGAGTTTTTGTATCTGACGCCTTATGATTTCTTTGTGCTACACATTGTGCCTATTTTAGGGGCTGTATAATGTGATAGGGAAAATGGGAAAGACCTTTAACTAACAGGTGAGGTATTAGCAATGGGCAGTAATACTGGTTGATTTACACACAAACCAAGTCAGCTCACTAATGTGAATGTATATGTGAGGGGGTCATCTGTGTTGAATTTTTAGAGAGAAGAATTTCACCTATGCGTTAGGGTTTCGGGTGTATTCTTTAAAAGTTCCAGGAAGTCACAGAATCACCAAATACTAGATCTGGAAATATGCTTAGATCTTAGAATGGAAGAACATAATACACAGAATGTTGGATCTGGAATGATCTCTTAGAATCAACTGTTAGCATATTTGGAAGATGTTAGAATTCGAAGGGAAACTACAACAAAAATGTGAATAATATTAATCATTTTAACATCTTTACATAGCATTTTACATGTTATGAAATGTCAGAAATGAAAGGGAAGCTAAAGACAAAACAGCTCAATCTCATTCTACAGATGATAAACATTTTCATTGAATTTATGTTAGTTGCTCACTTTCAAGGAATAAGCACAAATATTAAAATTAGCAAGTCTGCTTTAGGATAACCTCAATATTCCCAGTCTTATTTATAGTTGGGAGCAAGAGAAGTGAGAGGAAAATGACAGAAAGAAAGATTCCAATAAATAACTTCTCAATGCCAATGAATGGTGACTATGGGAAATAATGTCTGAAGGAGGAAACATTAGATCATATTTCTAAACAAAATTTCTAATCTAGCTGAATACATTCATAAAACAGTAATATACCTCCATTGAGTGAATTTGACTTCAATTGAATAGGATGTAGATCCTGATTAAAAGAGAAAATGTTTCAACAAGGTCAGACATCAGTTTTTTTTTATTATGGAGTCAGATTTTCTATCTTTACATGTATAGAGAATAACTCTTTCTGAGCATAACCATGGACATTTCACCAATATACTTATGAAGACTTATTTTGTAATCCTAAATGCTACTGAAGTTATTATTTCTAGTCATTTTTTTTGTGTTCTTCAGACAGACATAACACCTGCAAAAAGGGATAGCTATTTCTTTACCTATATTAATTTCCTCAATTTCTTTTTCTTTTCTTTTTGCCAGAGATAGCACTTGTAGCATTATGTCAAATAAACGCCCTTGCTCTACCCTTTATCTTACTAGGAAGGTCTTTAGGCTTTCTCCATTACATATAGTATTAGCTTTTGGTTTGACATAGATACTATTAATCATAATTAAAGAAAGGTTCATTTATTTACATGCTTTCTACTATTTGTTTTAAAACAGAAATAAATTTTGTAAAAAGCTTTTCTAGTATTTATTGATATAAATCATGAGTTTCTATTATTTTTACATAATCTATTGTGTTTACAATTTTCCTTATATTTTACAAACTTGCATAAATCCAATCTGGTCATAATGTATAATCTCTTTAATTACATTATTTTAGCCTCTTGGCTAATACTGATTTAAATTTTTGGGGGTTTATATCAATTAGACATATTAGCCTAGGGTTTGCTTTCTCTTCTTTGTTTCTCCTTGGTTTGAGTATTGAGATTTTATTTGTACTATAGAAAGAATTTGGAAAAACTGCTCCTTTCTCAATTTTGCAGTTTATGTCACATTGGAATGAATTGTTTTGGGGATATTTGACAAAACTGACTTGCAAGTTCACCTGACTATGGGTTTTTGTTTTTGTTTTGTTTTTTGGGGGGAGAAGAATCATTTATTGGTTACTCAATGTCTTTTTCTGATTATAGGTTATTTAAATTATCTGTCTGTTTTTCTACTAATGTTGGTATTTACTATTTTCTCAAATATCCATTATACCTAAGTAATGAGTTTTGTTGGCAAATATAAAATAGTTTCTGATAGTTTTCTTGATTTCATCTTCAATTGTAAATTCTTTTTCATTTTTGATTTAGTTTCTCTTAAAAAAACAGACCAGCTATTATTTACTTTACAAGTTTTTTTAATGACCCCTAGTTTTATTTATCAATTCATTGGTTCTTTGGCTTAAAAACAAAACAAAACAAAAGAAAAACTTTTGTTAATATCATTTTGATATTCCAAATTTTTACTTTGTTGTTTAACTGGAATTTTCTAATTTTTTTTTAAAGTACATACAGATCTTGATATATTCTTTTACTCTTCTGTTGATCAAAACAATTAGAGTATAATTTTTTGTGTGTGTGTCTATTTCTATAATGCTTAATGAGTAAAATTGGCTTTGCTACCATTACATCTTAGTGCTTCCTTACATTAGCACTGAGAGGGAAATGGTGTAAGTCATTTTTCAAAGGAGAAAATAGAGGTCTGGAAAAATGAATTACTTTGCTTAATGTTACAGAACTAGTAAATGTCAGAGACAGTATTCAAACTCAGGTCTTTTAATTCAAAGCTCTGTGATGTTTTTATAATACCTTATAATAAATACATAGTTCTTTATGATATATCTTCAATTCAATAAACATTCATTAGCTGCCTACTATGTATAATGCACTTTGCTAGGTACTAAGCATAAAAAGATTAAAAATGTTCAAGAAACTTGAGTCAGATAGGAAGGGATAAATGAGAAACATGGATAAGCAGAGTAAGTAGAATGTGAAAAGACAAAGGTGAGTCTTATCTAGTAATTCACAAAGAACATATTCTATCTAGAATATGGAAGGATTGCAATAGGTATCAAAGAAGAGAGTACACTGATGAAATTAGCCATTGTTAAAATACTGAAGATATATTTATTAATCCATGATTATTGTTTTTAGGACTGAAAAAGGGCGCTAGAGATCATTAAATCCAATTTTTATATTTTGTAGAAAAGGAAACTGATGTTTGGATAAGGAACAGAGGATCACAGATATGGAAGTATAAGAGAACCTTAGAGGTCACTTGGTCCAACCTTCTCATTTTATAGATAAGGAAGATGAGGACTAGAAAAGTTAAATGACTTTCCCAAGTTTTCATTGTCAATAAGTTTAAAAATAGAGTCAGGGTTTCAATCTGGGACCTATATGTACACCAATACAAAATCAACACTCTTCATATTGCTCATATGAAATATTCTCTAGGGGAATTAAATTATCCAATGTCACCCACAGTTATTAAGGGATCCAGTTGGGATATAAATCTAGGCTTCAGAAATACAAATCCAACATATTCCCATCATATCACACTGTTACTATCAGAAGAGACCAAAAGAAATGCAAGAGAGGGTATCAGGCTACCATGAGAATTATTTTCTACCTTGGAATGATCAAATTAGAAACCCATGTGCTCTGTGATAAGATAATAAGGCTTTAGCTAATAAGATTTAAACACACTCAAAGATATTCATAGGAGCCAATCAGCAGGCAGCTAGCCATTTGAATTGTTGACTTTTCTGATTATCTCAGTTTTAGGATTGAAATTTTAAAAATCTGAATTTTTATAATAACCAAATAAAATTCAATAGCTTTTTCCCATTTTGTCAAATGTTTGAAGGCTAATCACAGGGCACAAAAATCCAAGTAATTTTGTTTTTATTGGCATAGAACACCTAATAAAGAAGGCTTTAGTATTTCAGACCAATGTTATCTTTAGTTGTGCTAATAAAAATGTTGAATGAGAGGGACTCTGTTATCAACTGTAGGGGAAAAAAAAGGGAAATCAAATGTTCAGGTGATTAAGGCTAGGAAGGGCCCCCTGGCCAGAAATGCTTTGTACTTTCCAACATTATTTCACTTTTCTTTTCCAAAAAATTACTTTTAAAAATCTGGTAGCATAAATGCAAAGAGAAATTATACTGGGCTTGGGAGCTGGAGAATCTGATATTGAATACCAGATCTATATTCAATAACTATGTGACCTTAAAATATCACTTAGCTTTTCTGGCACTCAATTGTTTCACTTGTGAGAGATTTAGACTAGACAACCTCAAAAGTCACTTCCCTCCTCTAGCTTTAACATTTTATTTTATAAGATGCCTTCCAGTTTTAATATCATATAGTCTAAAGCCTTTTTCACCACTACTATTTTATGTTTTTTATTTTAACATTCTACGTACTAAGGCCCTTACCACCTCTCTCAGGCTTTATGTTCTTTGTTTTAACATTTTATGCACTAAGCTTCCTTAAGCTCTCCCATTTTATGTTCTAATGTCTCTTCCTTTCTAACATTTTAAGTTTATGATCTAAAAGAGAGAGTAAAATCAATGCTAGAAAGTGAGCTAACCACTAGGTGTCACCCCAGGAGAAAGAATACTGAAGGATACATTTCTAAGTACTTAGCTTTTTCATCCAATTACTTCTATAAATATCAAATATTTAAACAACAAAATATTAGGCAATTAAAATTATCTATCAAATAAATGTTTCAAAAAGAAAATAATAAATTTTGACAGTTTCCCTTCAGCAACAATATTTACAAATGATGCTAGTTCAACCTGAATTTGTCCAGAAACACTGCAGATTAGAGAAATTGGATTTTAAAAGGAAAGTTTTTTTTTTTTTTTAATTCCCTTGAATTGAAATACCCTCAAGTTGTAGTGAGTTGTGGGTCTTTCTTATAGAATCATTCTTATGGAAAGCAGATCGGAGACTTAAATCTTACATGACATAACAATAACTTTGCAGATTATAATAGTATTTTATGGTTTACTAAGAGTTTTCTTGACAACAATCCTATGGGGGTGGGCAATACAAATATTATTAATCAAATTTTACAGATGAGGAAAGAAAGATTTAAAGTCATAAAGTATCCTACCCATGATCAGACATCTACTAAGTTTCAAAGTCCATTCCAAAAAATCACTGTATTTAGAATGAGATCTGAATTTCAGGGTTAGTTCTTCAACTGATTAGATTATGTTAACTTCAGAGAGATTTTTTTTTAACCTCTTTAGTCTTAGTTCTCTAAAGTGTAAAATGGGTATGTTAACTCACTACTTCCCTTACCAACTTCACAGGATAGTTATAAAGATCTAACAGTTGTAAAGACCTTCAAAGTATTTTGAAAATACAAAGAGATGTATAAATATCATTCATCAATGTCATTGTAGTTATTGTCACCTACATGAAATTAAAGCTCCCAAATTATGAACTATAAAAAATTATAAAGGATATTTTCCTATTATAAGAATCTCTGTAGATTATAAACTCTATAGGGGAAGAGATTATTTTGGGGCTTTTTTTAACTCCAGCACTCAGCAAAATGCCTTGTATATGGAAGTTTCTTAATAAATAAATGTTGAATTAAATAATATCTAGAAGACTCTCAGAATGGAACTCTTAGATTAGGGAATTCAAGGACCATGAATTTTCTCTAGAACCTCTGGGTCCCCCCAAATGACTTTCCTAACCCAATGTAAGCATCTCATCTTTTTAGTCTCATTATCTAGTCTATTGAGATGTTTTTGCTCTCAATTCTGTAAACCAACATATTAGCTACCCATTCCCATGTTATCTTTCACAAATTTGATAGGCATGGTATCTATGTTTCAGTCAAGTCACTGATAAAAATTCTGAACAGGACAGGCTGAAGGAACAAAGTCTTAGCATTGCAATCCTTTCAATTAACACTGAGCTAAGATTAAATATTCTTTGGGAATGGTGGCTTAACTAGAGCTTAATTCTCCTAATTGTATAAACTTGCCAACTTCTATTTTCTCTACAATTATACTACAAGAGTGTTTGTCAAATAACTGGCTAAAATCCAGGTCTATTATATTTACAGTATTCCTTCATTTACTTCATTTATCTAGTATTCTTTTAAGAACAGAAATAGGCTTTGTCTGCTCTGATTTGTTCTTAATGAACCCATGTTGGTTCCTAAGGATCACTACAGACTATTGTTAACTTTGGAGGAGAAAACAAACTACTGAATATAAATTTATTTATATGTATAATACATGTATAACATATGTATATATGTAATATATGTATAATACATGAAAACAAAGCACTAGGGGCAGCCTTTCAAGTGTGAAGAATCCCACAGTTTTTACCTTTAGACATCACAGAAACTGATTTATGTTCCTGGATCCCAGAAAAGTGGGTGAGGATACTCTACCACAGGACTCTCCATTTTTAAAGGTGTATCTTGAAATCATTCAGTTAAGTGAAATTATATCACTTCAATGTCTGGCATGTGCTAGTTTCTATTTTGCTTATTGAATTATAGATTCAGAGCTAGAAAGGACATAGGAAGTCAACTAGTCCAACCTATTACTCAAAATCATAGTGAAATTCACCTACCTTTGATATGATTTAGCCACAGATTGGTTACTACCTGTGAAAGTACTGTTGAAGGCAGTTTATTCAATTATAAGAAAATAATTTTATTTTCATTTAGATATGTTTATCATTTGGACACTTACAATCATCTAGTCCAATACATCTCTGAGCTGTTTTGTGACATGCAAGTGACTGGTGTTATGTTAAAAACAATACAAGATACAATAGGTTATACCAAGCTAGACAGTCTTTAAGAATGTGCCTGGCCACAGACTGGATTTATCTCCTGCACCCTGCCATAGACAGAGGAACTCATGCCCAGAATGCTAGTTACTAGGAAATGATATTTCCTTTTGGCCACAACAAATTATTTAAGATCTACTACAATGCAAAGGGATTATGATCTGTTTTGTTAAATTAAGGACCTATAACAATGAAATCACACATCTTCAGAAGTATTCTTAAGCTATGGTTTATGTCCTTAATATCACCAAATTTCAGACTGAGGGAAAACCCTTAGGACTCTTTTTCACTAAAATGGTCACTTCTTCCTAATTTGAGTTCCATGTCAGGGATGCAATCCTAATGAGAAGGAGACACAAAGAGTAATGGTGATCAATGAGGTGCAAGTATTTCTTCTGTACTATCCTTGTTCTTGCAATGTCAATGAATCAGTTTTGTAAAGATAAGTGTTACTGTGAAGTGAGTTTTTCCTTTTTAAATTTTCCAGGCAGAGACTAGATGACCTTTCCAAAATCAATCAATTAAATCAGTAAGTGCTTACTATGTACCAAAAACAGTGGCATGGCAGGGGATATACAGACAGAAGTGAAACTGTCTTTGCCTTCCAGGGGCTTACATTCTCAGCCCATCAAGCTAGACAATATGTGGATATGTACATGTGTACTGGTGCATATCTATGCCTGTATACAGGCCTTGTACATATTTGTACATATATACACATAAAAAATTAAATATGAGATGATTTTCAGGAGAGGCACTAACAGCTTGAAGGTTTGGAGAATAGCCTCATGTTAGAAAGTGACACAAGTCTGGAAGAGACTAGAGATTGTAAGGGGCAGAGTACACTCAAAGCATGAAGGGACAACCTATGCCAAGGTATAGAAATGAGAGACAGTTTATGGAGTGTCACTGTGAAAAAACAAGGTCGGTTTGACTGGATCAAAGACTGTATGAATGGAAGGGTATATAATAAAGCTAAAAAGGTGGGGTGATGCTGGGTGGTGATGGCAGGTAGGTGGCACAGTGACTAGGGTGCCAGGCCTAAAGTCAGAAAGACACGTGATCAAATCTATCTTCAGATGCTTACTAGCGGTGTGACCTTGGGCAAGTCATTCACCCTCTGTCTCAGTTTCTTTGATTGTAAAATGGGGTTCCTAATATCACTTACTCCATAAAGTTGTGGTGAGGTTCAAGTGAGGTAATATTTGTAAAGCACTTATAGGGTCTGGTACACAGAAGATACTTATTCTTTTCTCCATTCTACCCAGAAGGTTTTTAAATGTAAATAGAGGAATTTGTGTATGATCCTAGAAGCTTTAGGGAAGAGTTTATCCTCAGAACTGAGCTTTAGGTTGTACTGCAGAACAGAGTTACAACAGCAAGGTCACTAAGTGACTACTGAGATCATCCAGATAAGTGGTGGGAAGAGCTCCAGATGAGGGATTAACTGCATTAGTAACAAGAAAAGAACAGACAAGAAAGATGTTGTGGAAGTCGAAGTGACAAGATTTGGCTGGCTACGTGTAGTAAAGAGGAATAAGAAGTGGAGAGGATGATTCTGAGGCAGGAGTCTACAGGACTGGAACAATCATGGTGCCCTTAACAAAAACATGAACATTTAGAAGAGGAGTAGGATATTGAGGAATAAAAATGAGTTTTGTTTTGGACTTGGTGAGCAGGAATAACTATGGGTGATTGAAACAAAACTGTCTTTGATGTAGGATCAGTGCTCATTAGAGAGGTTGGAGAATGATAATTAAACTTATGAGACTTGATGAAGTCACCAAGAAAGTAGGTAAATAAGGAGTCATGTTGCATATCTGACAATTAAGGGGATGAAATATGAATGATGAAACAACAAAGAACACTGAGAAGTGAGGAAAATATAAAAGAACCAATAAAAACCCACAGAAGAATGTATATCTATAAGGAAAGGGTGCTCAAGAGTGTCTAATACTTCAGAGTGGTCAGGAACGATGAGGCCTGAGAAAAAGTTATCAGATTTGTCAATTAAGCAATCGTTGTAACTTTGGAAAGAATGATTTCACTTGAGTAATACAGTTGGAAGCCAGATTGCAAAGGTCTGTGAAGCAAGTGAGAGAAGTGAGGGAACACTGACGAGTGAGTTTCCTATTACTGAAGGTGGTCAGGCAGAAATTGGATATCTTTTTCTAGAGGATATTATATTTATGCTTTACACAGGACTGGATTTGGTAACATCTAACATCCTAACTCACTTTACATTTTTTTTTCTCTAATATCTTGTATACTTACATCCATTTTAACACCAAACATTCTACATTCTAATAATTTCTGTTTTAAAGCTCTTTCTAGATCTAATCTTCTGTGTTGTAAAGCTTCTTCCATATCTATCACTGTCATCATCATCACTGACACTGTCATTGTCATCATCATCATTATCTATTTATTTATTTATATGGAATTTTAAGGTTTCCAAAATATTTAAAGATACTATCTCACTTAATCCTCCCAACAACCCTGTTAAGTAGATGCTACTATTACCTCATTTTACATATGAGTTATTCAGTGACATTCCTAAGACTCCACATGTAGTAATTGTGGAAGGCAAAATTTGAATTCAGGTTTTTCTGACTCAATGTCACCTCTCTTCTAGGTCACCTATCTCCCCATAAAATTTAAGACTTAATGAGTTTATGATTAAAATTGAGAACATTTATGAAGAGCAAATGAAGGATCATTAGATGGAGTCACTTACAAGCTATATGGACAAATAATTTGCTTTTAGCTTCTGAATCTACAAAATGGATATACTAAAATTTGTAATTTCCTAGCTTACTAGATCGTTGCTGTGAAAAGTACTTTCTAAATGATGTTGTAGAAATGTGATCTATAATTATTAATGCAAAGGAGGTAAAGCCAGAAAGTTTCTCTTTCAGCTTATTTATTCTCTCTAGGAGGAAAATTTGGAAAATTTCAGGAGAATTCAAAAAACTTATTGTCCCCTTCACTCTTCAAAATTTAGATCTCTCACTTACAATTTTGTCTTCAGAACTGAAAGTAACATGATTTGCAGATGAACAATTAAATTATTTGTCTCTTACTGCCCTTTCTAGCGGTAAAAAAAAAAAAAAAAAAAAACCCAAACCAAACCAAACCAAACCAAAACAACAACAACAAAAAAAAAACCAACCCAGTCTTAACTAGTTAATCTCTTATACCCATCAGAGCTGCACACATGCTGCTACTCCAAGGGTTGCCTGGCAACAAGCAGGAGGCGTGTCAAGAGAGCAAGAAAGGCCCAAATAAATGAACGGAAGTCTGGGCAACCATTTGACATGGATAAAGGAGTTTTTTTTTTTTTCACCCCACATTGGGCTGCCAGGAGGGTTTTAGAGTTGTCATTTCTATGTAGAAGAAAGAAGTTAGCTGTACTTACATTTTTCTGGGTTTCACACCTGATGTTCCCCTGAGTAACCCATAAATAGACAATGCACACTCATTATTTGGAAATGCCCTCCTCTCTACCAGACTGAAGAAACATACAAGTCTTTGGATAGGATGGCATGTTTGTTTTTTGCCAATACATATTCATACAAAGTCTATACGTTTATAAGTCCATACAACTTACTGACTGTGAGAGGGGGGAAAGACTTCAGGACACAGATTAATAAAATACAAAATGTTAGAGCAAAAGGGGATTTTAGGATATGCCATGTAAAAACATAATATGGTAGAGTTCACAGGCACATTAGTATGCCAAATGATTGAGCTCGAACTTACCTTAGAACAAAGAGAGGCCTTTGGCCTTTAAGTTCCTTGTTTATAATAAATGGAAGGCAGTGGACTAAGTATTTATCAAAGAATTAATACTAATAGTGTCTTTGTCTCTAAATGATTCTCAGCTATGAACTACCAAGGCATTGGTCTGGATACATGTTTGCAAATCTCTGGTAGTTAAAGCAATGAGAGGTGGAGTTAAGATTATCGCCCAAATCCTCTGTAAAAGTAGAATTCTGAGAGCAACCATGAGTCTTTCAGTCCTGGTTCACTGGTTTGCCTATTTTCCCTTGAAAGGTAAAATTTTAAATGCTGTGTTACTGTAATAGATAATTCAGAAACTCCAATGGCTAATTTAAGCTTCTGATCGGCCAGACAAGGCATGCTTATTAATCTTAAGTCCAGATGAACCAGAATAAACACTTCATTTCTAAAAACAAAGTGGCCACTAGAATGGTCACTATCTACCTTCCAGATAGCAGGTAGAACAATCAGCAATGGAGTCTCCATAGTTTGTTTTACACTTAGATGCACATAAATGGTTTCATTTCAGGGGCAATAAGAAGTTTCCTAGATCAGCTCTGATCAACATGCATGACTTTGCTGTGTCACTTTTTATCATTGCTAGCCTGACTTCTAGGTCTCCCACAATGTGACTATAACTTAACTTTCTAACATTATTTCACTTTATTCTTTCGCTTCTTTTAAGGTCCATCTTAGCCTTCACAAGATCTTTTAGCCACACAATAAAAAAGCTCTTTCAGCCCCACAATAAAAAAGATCTTTCTACTTTCACATTTGCAAGAACACGATCAGAATTCTTTTGCAATTACCTCACTATCCTTTGTATTACAGTTATGTATGTTCTTGTCCCTTATTAGAATGTAAGCATCTTAAAAGTAGGACCTATATTCTTTCTTTTTAATTCTAGCACTTAACACATAATGTTAGTTGAATATATTTTAAAAAATACCTCTCATGGAATTTGTCCTTTAAAATGTTGTTTCAATCAAAATAGTATTTTCCCAGAAATCAATTAAAGAAGTAAGGAGGTCTATGGTTATTTCATATTTTTCTCTCCAAATTAGATTGTCATTTCTTCAAAGGGAGAACTCGACTCAATATATATAGTTTAGTACTAGTTATAAGTACTTTTGGATCTTCCTTAATTCCTAACACAGTATTCTACACAAACAAGGAAAAAGCTTAGTAAATAAATAAGGTAGAATTGGAATTGCTTAAGAAACAATAAATTTACATTTAATACATGTATCTGGAACAGATGATGGGAACAGATAATAAACCAGACATAGAACTGAATAGGAGAAAGAGGCCAGTCTGGGTTGTATTTGGGAAAATGCAGTGTGCTTTCAAGATCTCAAATGACATGATGTCACAAAAGCCCTTCCCTGAAACAATAGCAGTCTTCTGTTGATGCCATGTGGCTACAAATATTCGAACACCACAGTCTTGGAAGAATTAATAATGTAAATGATGCAAAAAGAAATAGAAAAATGACTGACAACATACAGTGGGACATGGAATAAAAGAGCAAGTCATATAAGGAAAAGAGACAGTGGAGCTCCACTCAATTCTAGAAGATCCTAAAAGAATGAATGGAAGTTCTCCAATGGATTGGAGGTATCTAAGATAGAGGATTTATAGAAAAACATGAAGAAAAAAGTTATGGGAGGGTTGTAGTGTGCATGAGGGGAAGGAGTCCCTACATCAGAGGAATTATACATCCTTTAAAGAACCAAAGTAGCAGTGACAGAAAGCTCAGAAAATGGCAAACTTAATTCCTATCTTTATTCAAGAGTCAGGGGGATTCAGGAAATTTCCTATGGCCCCTATCACAAGCAAGTCTTTTAACTATGATTGAATATGAAGACACAAACTATGTCAAGAAGCTACTTACAGGTTCAATCTTCAATGCATTCCTGTAACTTCCAAAAAAAGCAGCCTGTGCCTTTAAAAAGGCTCTGGCGACACCATCCCCAGTTGTGGTAGAGACCTTCTTTAGCCTGCTCTTCAATGAAGAAACCTGTCAATAAAGAGAAGGGAGGCATAAGTCAAGTTGGTCAAAACTTTGATCAAAATCCCGGGTGACTAACAATTTCTTAGTGATACTATAAAAGATCAAAGATATCACCAAAAATGGCTACATATTTCATGGTATTATAGAATGTCAGAAGAGACCTAAGCACATAGAATGTTGGAGCTAGAAGAAATTTAAGTCAGTCAACAAGCATTTATTAAATGCTTACTATCTGTCAGAAGTTATGCTAAATATTGGAGAGAAAAAGAAAGCAAAAAACCAGAACTGCTCTCAAAGAGCTTACATTCTTATTGCTATGACCTCGTTCATTAAACAGTTAAATAAACCAAGGCTCAGAGAAGTTAAATGAATTAAGATCACTCATGTATTAAGTAGCAGGCCTTGAGATACTTCCACAAAGACTATTCTTTCTCAGGGGAAAATGAGATTTCATGATTCATGTTGAAATGAGATTGCAGGTACTTATTTATTAGTTCCTTTTATATGGCCCTCAAATATGCTCAAGTTTCTCCAATCTTTAAAACAAATTAAATTTCCCTCCCCCATGGCCTAGAAAAAACTATTTATATTCAAAGCTTCCACTTCCCTCAGTAGTCCTCAACTCTCTTCTATCTGGCTTCTAATCTCATCACCCAATTGAAACGATTATTCCAATGTTGCCAATGAGCTGTCTTTGTCTCTCTCAGAAATTGCCCAAGGTTGGGGCAGCTAGGTGGCGCAGTGGATAGAGCACCAGCCCTTAAGTCAGGAGGACCTGAGTTCAAATCTGGTCTCAGACACTTAACATTCCCTAGCTGTGTGACCCTGGGCAAGTCACTGAACCCCAATTGCCTCAGCAAAAAGCAAAAAAAAAAAAAAAAAAAAAAAATGCCCAAGGTCATAAAGCTAATAACTCTCAAATGCCTGGAGTCTGGATTTGAACTTTGGTCTTTCTGATCCAGGGGCTATCCAGTGTGCTATCCAGTATGCCACCTAGCTTCTCTCCCCTCTTTGCCCTGCCCCAATGATCTCTTAAATGCCAAATATGAGGTTTTTTCTCAGGCCTTGTATTTTTTGATCTCTCCACTAGTTTTAACCACAGGTTTGGCTTCTTGTCTAATCTTTCTTTCTCTCTGTCACAAAAATGACACTACCCTCTATACAATCTTCAGTTTTCCTTGGTGGACCATTATTCATATTATATCCCCTTATTTTAGATGTTCCCCAAAGCTCTGGATCTTCTCTTCTTTCTTGGTGAGCTCACAATTTGAATTAAACTACCTTGCATTTACTCTCTTTATATTTAACTTAGATATGCTCTTATATATACTTGTTGCTATCCATATAAGAATATAAGTTCTTTTTAAGTTGATGATTGCTCAATTTTTATCTTCATATTACTTGCACCTAGGGGAGTATCTGGCACCTAGTAGGCATTAATAATTTTTTGTTGATTTATTAAATGGACCTATACATTGCTTTACCTGTTTCATTTACTCTAATAATAAGAGCTCCTATTTCTATAATACTCTATAGTTTTAAGATACTATTTTTATACTCCTTAGAGGTTAAGTAGTACAGCAATCATTATTCCAATCTGAAGTAAAAAGAGGGACTTTAGCATATAGACAAGAGAAAGGAGTTACATTAAAGCTCATTTAAGTCCACCTACTAATTTCACAGAGGAGAAAACTGAAGCTAGAGATCTTTGAGTCTGAATCTAGTATTCTATCTCTAAATCTAGGATGCTATGTAATATTATATGGATAGAGACCAAATCTCAACCAAGACTGGGTTGGTAAATCCTGAATGGGATGTCTTCTTGAGTAGCCAATATAGTCAACATAGGCAAACAGAAATTGGTAAAAGCCAAGAAGACAGGAAGAGTCCAAGAACAAAGTTG
Source organism: Myrmecobius fasciatus (assembly GCA_023553655.1). Lineage (NCBI taxonomy): Eukaryota > Metazoa > Chordata > Mammalia > Dasyuromorphia > Myrmecobiidae > Myrmecobius > Myrmecobius fasciatus. The sequence continues at coordinate 55,031 of JAJPUD010007688.1, forward strand.
TACAGTCTGACTTGAATGGAAAAAATGCATGCTATTATTTGTGATACTTCTAGAGAAAATGGCTTGTTGTGGTTGTATTGGGAGAGATTCTGAATGAACATTCAGAGTAGACAGAAACTATATTGGTAAGAAAAATAGTATCATTATGTACAAGATCACACTGGATCACTGAGTAAAACTGTAAGAGACCACAGAAGATCATCAAGTTGGACTCCCTGATTTTGTTTTTTATTATTTATTTCAATTTTGAACTTAAAACCCTTAATTTCCCACCAGAATAAAAAATGATCAAGAGCTCTAGTAAGAAATTATAATATGAAACTTCTTCAATTCTAGGACTACAGAAAGAATCAGGCAAAAGCCCATGGAAGTACTAAATAGGGGCTAGGGTTACAAGTAAAGCCAATTACTATCCAGTCCCCAGACCAGAGATAGTCAGAAACAGGTAGCCTATTTCTTTACTTTTCTTGTATTTCTATTGTCTAGGGTGCTTGAAAAAATGAATAATTTATTCACATCTGATTTTTTTACTAGGACTATTTTCACTATCTTTTCAAAAAATTAAAAGTTGACTTTTTTTTTCATTTATGGTTAGGCAAATTGGCAGGAATATGGCACCTTGTATTGTATCTTGAGCGTCTTTGCTCTTTAGAAAACATCGTTGCATTTCCTTCTTCAGTTTTTGGTGGATATAGAATGGTTGTATTACTTTATTTGTATCATTTTTCATATTATGGTGTTCAGATTTATCCTCCCTCCCTGGACTGTTGTGTTCTTTGGAAAATTTATGACTCTTAATCTTTGTGATTAGTATATTTTGCTTATGTGGAAATCATATGTTCTTTTAACATTATTTCTTTTTGCTTCTCTTAAGATTGTCTTATTTCTATACATTTGCATTCCTGATTAGTTGTTCTCTCTTATATTTCTTTAGTGAGATTTGCCAACATATACTCAAGCTCTTAGGTAGGACTGCACAGCTCTCCAAAATGTGGTACTGGGGAAAAAGGGAATGCTGAGTGAGAAAGTTCAGGGTTAAAGATTAGCATTTTCTGCTGGTAATCATTTTTTTGTTTTGTTGGTTTCTTATTATGTTAAGATTCTTGATGTTTTAGACTATGAAAACACCTGAAACTACTTAATCACTTATGCATAATTACTATTTTAGAGAAATGTGAGAGATTGTAAGGATTGGAGAAAATGTCTAATCCTCCATCTTGTTGATCAAGTAACTAGTACATGGCATTAAAAATAGAGAGAAACTGTTTGAAATGTACTAAAATATCGATAAACAGATTTCACTAGTTATAAGAAAGAGCTTCATACAGCTCTGTATTAGTGACTAATGAAGAACAATTATTAAAAAAAGAAAACAAACTTTACCTCTAAGCCTGGATTAGATGTCATGAAATAAAATAAATGAGCTACTAAAATCTGAAGTAAAAGTTCAAGAACTTGAGATAACTTATAGCAAACTCATGAAATTAAATATAAAGTGTCAAAATATTGCTGATACTGCAAATCATTTTTAAAAGGACATAGGCCATACAAAATGATTTCAGAGAGGCCTGGACAGACTTACATGAACTGATGCTAAGTGAAATGAGCAGAACCAGAAAATCATTGTACACTGTAACAACAAGAATATATGATGATCAATTCTGATGGACATGGCTCTTTCCAACAATGAGAGGTAGTCCAATAATTTTTTGATTATCTCTCCTTGATCTATTTTCCAGGGTAGTTGTTTTTTCCAATAAGACATTTTATATTTTCTTCTTTTTTTTCTTTAAAAAAATTTTTTTTATTAAAGCTTTTTATTTGTATAACATATGTATGGGTAGTTCCCCAGCATTGATCTTTACAAAGCTTTCCATTACAAATTTTACGCCCAGTCCCCTCCCCTCCCCTAGATGGCAGGAAGTCCACTACATGTTAATAATATTGAAATACTTGACAAGTTGTGCAAGAAAAATCCTATCTACAAGAAAAAAAAGAAAATCAGAGAAAGGAAACACAATGCAAGCAAACCTCAATAGAGAGCATGAAAATGTTATGTTGTGGTCCATATTTCATATCCCTCTCTCTGGGTGTATATGGTTTTCTTCAGTGAACAATTGGAAATGGTTTGAGACAATTCTTTATTGCAGAGAGCCATGTCCATCAGAATTGATTATCATGTAATATTGGTGTTGCTGTGCATAATGATCTCCTGGTTCTGCTCGTTTCACTCAGCATCAATTCATGCAAGTCTCTCCAGGCCTCTCTGAAATCGTCCTGCTGGTTGTTTCTTACAGAGCAATAATATTCCATGACATTCATATACCATAATTTATTCAGCCACTCTCCAATTGATGGGCATCCATTCAGTTTCTAGTTTCTTGCCATGGCAAAAAGGGCTGCCACAAACATTCTTGCACATGTGGGTCCCTTTCCCTCCTCTAAGATCTCCTTGGGATATAGGCCCAATAGAAACACTGCTGGGTCAAAGGGTATGTACAGTTTGATAACTTTTTGAGCATAGCTCCAAATTACTCTCCAGAATGGTTGGATCCGTTTACACTTCCACCAACAATGTATTAGTGTCCCAGCTTTCCCACATCCCCTTCAACATTCATTGTTATCTTTTCCTGTCATTTTAGCCAATCTGACAGGTGTGTAGTGGTACCTCAGAGTTGTCTTAATATGCATTTCTCTGATCAATAGTGATTTGGAGCAACTTTTCATATGACTAGAGATGGTTTTAATTTCATCATCTGAAAATTGTCTGTTCATATCCCTTGACCACTTATCTATTGAAGAGTGGCTTGAATTCTTATAAATATGAGACAATTCTCTATATATTTTAGAAATTAGGCCTTTAACAGAACCATTAAATGTAAAAATGATTTCCTAATTTGATGCTTCCCTCCTAATCTTGTCTGCATTAGTTTTATTTGTACAGAAACTTTTAAACTTAATATAATCAAAATTATCTATCTGGTGTTCAATTAGGAGTTCCAGATCTTCTTTGGACATAAATTTATTCCATCTCCACAGGTCTGAGAGGTAAACTATACTATGTTCCTCTAATTTACTTACAATATCACTCTTTATATCTAGATCATGAACCCATTTAGATCTTATCTTGGTATGTGGTGTTAGGTGTAGGTCAAGCCCTAATTTCTTCCACACTAGTTTCCAATTTTCCCAGCAGTTTTTGTAGAATAGTGAGTACTTATCCCAAAAGCTGGGGTCTTTGGGTTTATCAAACACTAAATTGTTAAAGTTATTGCCTAGATTGTCCTGATAACCTATTCTATACCACTGATCGACTGCTCTATTTCTTATCCAGTACCAAATGGTTTTGATGACCGCTGCTTTATAATATAGCTTTAGATCTGGTACAGCAAGGCCACCTTCATCTGCCTTTTTCATTAATCCCCTTGAAATCCTTGACCTTTTGTTCTTCCAAATGAACTTTGCTACTATTTTTTCTAGATCTGTAAAATAATTTCTTGGGAGTTTGATTGGTATGGCACTAAATAAGTAGATTAGTTTGGGTAGTATTGTCATTTTTATTATATTCGCTCTGCCTACCCATGAGCACTTAATGTTTTTCAACTGATTAGGTCTGATTTTATTTGTGTGAAAAGTGTTTTGTAGTTTAGTTCGTATAGTTTCTGACTTTTCCTTGGCAGATAGATTCCCAAATATTTTATCCTATCATCCGTTATTTGGAATGGAATTTCTTTTTGTATCTTTTACTGCTGAATTTTGTTGGTAATATATAAAAATGCTGATGATTTATGTGGATTAATTTTGAATCCTGCAACTTTGCTTAAGTTGTGAATTGTTTCTAGTAGTTTTTTAGTTGAGTCTCTAGGGTTCTCTAAGTATACCATCATGTCATCTGCAAAGAGTGATAATTTGGTTTCTTCATTACCTACTCTGATTCCTTTTATCTCTTTTTCTTCTCTTATTGCTAAAGCTAACATTTCTAATACAATATTAAATAGTAATGGTGACAGTGGGCAGCCTTGTTTCACTCCTGATCTTATGGGGAATGGTTTTAGTTTGTCTCCATTACATATGATGCTTGCTGATGGTTTTAAATAGATGCTACTGATCATTTTAAGGAAAAGCCCATTTATTCCTATACTCTCTAGTGTTTTTAATAGGAAAGGGTGTTGAATTTTATCAAATGCTTTTTCTATTGAGATAATCATATGGCTTTTCCCCCAAAACTTTCATAATTCTCCTGTATAGCTTTCATTTATTTTCCTATTTTTCTTTAACTTCTCTTTAAAGATTCTTTTTGAGCTCTTTCAAGAGAGCTTTTTGAGCTTGAGACCAGTTCATATCCCTGTCCAAGGCTTCACCTGTAGGCATTTTGCCTTTGCTGTCCTCTTCTGGATTTGTGTTCTGATTTTTACTGTTTCCATAGTAGTTTTCTATGGCTAGGGCTCTTTTTGATTTTCTGCTCATTTTTAAAAGTTAAGTTCTGCTCCTAGGGCACAGGGGAAATTTTCCCAAGTTTCTTTTGCAGGGGCATAAGGTGCTCTCACTGGCTTCCTGCCTCCCCTGCTGTGCTGGGTTGGCCAGTTCTGCCAGGATTTGGGGGCAATTTGCTTTCTGTGGTTGTATTGGAGGTATCACAGTTGGCCTGATGATACACCACAGAGTAGCCAATGCTTTTGTGCTTTGGCTAAGTACAGCCAAATCTAGTAGGAGACTAAGAGTCAGTGTTGAAATCCTGCCCAAGTCACTTAACTTTTCTCAGCCTCAGTTTTCTTATCTATAAACATGGAGGTAATAAGAGTACCTAATAAGAGTATAATAACCTTCTTATGAAAATCAAATGAGATAAAATGTTAAAGGTTTTATAAAACTTAAAGCATCATATAAAATTTTATTTGTTTTATTCTTCTTAAATAATGCTTTTACAGCCTATATTACTAAAACAAATACTCCCCTATATACAAATTAGAACTACATATTTGCAAAGTAGAAAAAAAAAATGGTATTTCAAGAAGACTCAAAAGAATTCATTATAGATTTGATTACTGAATAAGTCACTCAAAAAAAAATCTGTAACATTTATGCTACCATTATTGATTAGTGCAATTTGATTCAATTCCATACTCAATGTTTAGTCATGTACCGCAAATATGTAAAATAGATCCAAGCCTAGTGAGAATACTAGGTTATCTTATGTCCACATGGAATATTGTTGCTTATTTAAAGCACACTAGTATAAAGTAAAATAATAACAACAAAAAAACCAATTAAGATAAAATGTGACTCTTTTCTGGGACAGAGCTTAAACCTGCTCTGATTCTGTGTAGCCTTAAATCCATTATCATCATACTTGAACAGTATTGAGCAAAGCCTTCAAGTCAAAGAGGAAGTTGTACCAAAAATTAGTTTCAATCGCTTGATATAAATGGTTAACATAAAGGTATATGGCTCTATTCACTGAAAAAAACAACAAATAGTAATTTCTTCATCTGGTGGAAACTTTAACCAAAGATATTAAAAATATCATTTGGATTCAACAATCATAAAACTCTTCATATGTGCCAAATAAGAATACAGACTCAATGCTTTATGCTTGAATTGATTGAAATTAAATGAATGGATCAAAGTAATATTTCCAAACACCTGGATTTTTCCAGGAAAAATGTACTGAGAACTAGGCTGTCAAGGAGAAAGATATGGCTACATATGTTAAATGTTTGACTAATATCTCAAAGTCACAGCTTAGTAGGAAAAACACATTTAGAGCAATTAACACCTACATAATACTATTCTTAACATATACTTTTAGAATGGTAAAATGGATGACAGTAGATCTAAAAGGTATTTAAACAAAAAGCTGTACAATTTTAATGAAACTGAGGGCCCAATATCACAAGGCTGCTATGGGGGGGGGAGAGCATATGACAAGTTAAAAATCTACGGAAATACATTTGGAGCACAGACTCCTCACTTCACAAAATAATAGTAAAGACTAACACCAGTATATACGCCACTAGATTTTCTGAAAGTAACAAATGATTTATTTCTGGATAGAGTCTAAGAAATAGCTAGGACACAAGAATGAAACTAACAGGTGTTTCATGGGTGATGTCCATATGAACTGTGGTAGAAAAGAAGGGTAAAAATCGTGCAACATACCACTGTAGGTTTCAAAAATTTAACATCTACTGGATACCTAAAAAAACATGATCAGGTGGGCTATCAAGCTATACCTGAAACTCACTATCCTTTGTAAAGTAATGGGCAACAAATCTCTGAGCTACAAATAGAGGTAAGGAGGGAATACAAATTTATTTAAGCACCTACTTTGTGCCAAGCACTATGCTAAGCACTCTACAAATCTTTTCTTATTTGATTCTCACAGAAAACCCTGCAAGATAGGTCTTTTATTAAGGATCATACAGCTAACAAAGTATCTGAAGCCAGATTCAGACTAAGGTTTTTCTGATTCAAGGTCCAGTGCTGTCTGTATCCACTGTACCACCAAGTGATTTTACTTGTATTAGAAACTTAATTGGTAAATAAACTGAATACCAATTTAGGTTAAATGCAAACTCAAAAATATCCTTGAAAATTCAGCAAATAAACTATACTAATCCAAAATATAGATAGATACCTAACAAAGCTAAAAATTATGCGAGGATAGAAGGAGATACACGTCATCCCCACTGTCCTGCATGCTTCCAGAGTTGACATTCTCAGTAAAACTAAGATAAACATAGAGTCTAATACTTTTTATTCAGGTTTCTAGTTGGTACAAATGAATAGAGCATTGGGTCTAGAGTCAGAAAGACCTGAATTCAAATGTTCCATCAGACACTTAATAGTTTTGTGACCTCAAGTTAAGTCACACAACCCTGTTTGTCTCAGTTTTCTCAACTTAAAATAGGGATAATAACAGCATCTTCTTTGGAAGGTTCTTGTGAGAATCAAATGAGATAAGATTTGGAAAGTACATGATACTTGGTACATAGGAAGCTCTATTTACTTGTTCCTTTCCTCCTTCCCTTTTGCCTATGCAATTGCAAAAGGCAATTATTTTAACCACTTGTGCAAATCTGCAGAACTAAAAAGAATACTAGCAGAATAGTAATGTCTCATATCTATATTAAAAAGATGAGATAACAAATATTAAAATTTATATAGTCCTTTAAGGGGGGCAAAGCACTTTAAAAATTTAATTTGTTTCTTACTACAAATTCATTGTGTAGGTAAGTGGGTATCATTACTCCCAGATAAAAAGGGAAGAACACGGGGCTCAGAGAAGTAAAATGACTTGTCCACAGTTACAAAGTACTTGGAGGAGAAATTTGAAACTAAGCTTTTCTTGACACCAAAGCCAGAACTCTTTTCATTATGCTATATTACTTCTTCGAATCTCTGTTTCAAATAGAAATATCCTTTACAAACATCTCTTATAGGACCTATTAGCCTTTGCTTGACTGTTTAGTGATGGGGACAGTTGAGTGATGGGGACAGTTGTGACTATTAGAAAGTTTACTGATAACTAAATATGCCTCCCTGTAATTTCCGCTGTCTGTGTCATGCTTTATTTTTGGTTCTAAAAAGAACAAATATTAAAATCTTTTCCTTATGACAGCCCTTTAAATAGCGATGATAACAATTAAATTCTTTTATGTCTTCTTCATGTGAAATGTGAAATTCTCCCACAGTATGATTTTAAGTACCTCCCTCCCAACCCTATTTAATCTCCTTTGAACATTATTTTTACCAATGTGTTTTCCTAACACACAGAAGCCCAAAATGGGCAAGACATACTAGATTTTGTCTGATCAGGGTAGATGATAGCACAGTGTCTGGAGTAACTATTCCAATATGGACACAATTTTATTAATGTAACAAAGGATTACATTAGCTCACTCTGCTGCCTGGTTAGATTGTTGATTCATGTTGAGTTGGCAGTCCACTAAGATCTCAGGTTTCTTCTCCCTCTAGAACTACTCTCCAGCTACTCTCCACCCATTAAGATTTTTTAAAAAGCCAACTGTAGAATATGTGGTATAACAGAAAGATTACCCTCTAGGTTTTTAGGCAAGTTGCCCCTCAGAAAGCAGGCATAGGCTGCTGAAAGAATTGTACATTAATTCTTATTAAATTCCATCTTATTAGATTTGGCCCATATTTCTAGCTTGTCAAAATCTTTTTGGACCCTGATTCCATCATTTGACATGCCAGCTTTTCTTTCCAGTTTCATTTGGTATCTCTCAGGAGACTCAGCCTCTCAGGTCCATGTAAAACAGAAATTATGTGTAATTACTTTTTAACTCATGTCCCTATCTCATGCTTCCTGCTCCCAACACACATGAATAAGGTTTTTTGTCTTTTCCTTTTAGCCACTAAAACTTTGAAATTTCTGAAGAGATGACATCTGCATACTATTGCTAGTGACAGCATTTTCTTCAAAAGAGTGAGGGAATCAAAATTTTAAAATAAACCATTCCCATATTAATGTTTAACTTGCTTTGCTGAGTTCCCAAGGGCTCTAGTCCAATCATTATTAAACGGGACTGTCGGCAGCAATTTTGGGGGGTTGGAAATACTAGCTTATAAGGTACTCCCACTTTTAAACAGATGTTAGAGAAGTGGGGCTTAAAGGCAGTCTAGTTAAACTTGCAAATAGCAGTAAGTGCATATATAAAAGAAGCTGGGTATTAGACTGGATTACAAATCAGGAAACCTGAATCCAAGTCCTGGTTCCACCACTGACATAGTGTAACCACGGGCAAGTCATTATCCAGTTCCTAGGTCTTAGCTTCTTTAATGTACTACATTGGGAATAATACTGGCTTTGGAATCTGGAGTCCTAGAGAGCAAATGGTGCAATGGAATGGACATTTAATATGGAGTTAAAGGAAGTAGGCTCAACTCCAGCTTCTGACACTATATGTGGCCTTGGGTAAGGACAAGATGACCTTTAAGGTCTCTTCTTGCTGTAAATCTGTAGTCCTATGGCTTATTGATCTTTATTGTCTCTTTTGTCACTGAAATTCAATATTCTTTTCTGTAAAATGGGAATAATCTTTGCCATCCTTTTTATGAGAAATGAGATCATGGGTGTAAAGCACTTTGTAAAATATTAATGTTAGGTAACATTACTCTCATTATAAGTCTTATCTATAAGGCACATCTAGTAGCTGGGGACTGTGTTTTTGTTGGCATTGCCTTTTTGGAATTTAGTGCTTAAAAGTATAATGCTCATTCATTTAATGATGATTTATACACAATGTTAAATGCTAAAAGAAATCTAAGACTCAGTCCCTATCTTTAAGGAGGGTAGTTAGGATGACACTGCTTTGTATTCTTCTTACTCACTAACATTTTAGTTCATATTATATGTCTACTTCCCCAACTAGATCATAATCTTTAGAGGTAATGACCTGACCCTGAATTGCTATTATAAACCCCTCTATTTCTTAAAAAACAAACAAAAACAAAAAACAAAAACAAAAACAAACCAAAAAAACCCCCTGAAACTCCAGAAAAATCACTTGTTCTACACTTCATTGCTAACTATCATTTATTTGGGGTTACCCTAGATCAAGTCAACTAACTAAATACTATATGAAAATCAGAGAAGTTAGAGCTGGATAGACCCCTGGAATTCATTTAGTCTGGCTCCTTCATTTTATTTTATTTATTTTATTTTATTTATTTTATTTTTTTTAAATTGAGAACTTTATCCTACTTCTCATTGCTTTTATTTCCTTTTTTATATAAAGCTTTTTATTTACAAAACATATGAGTGACCTTTCAACATTGACCTTTGCAAAAACTTTTTTTTCCCAAGCTTTTCCCCTCCTTCCCCCCACCCCCCACACCTAGATGACAGGTAATCTAATACATGCTAAATAGGATAAATTATATGACAAATTGGCTCCTTCATTTTAAAGACTGCAAAATTCATTTTTTTTTTTTTGCTGAGGCAATTGGGGTTAAGTGACTTGCCCAGGGTCACACAGCTGTTATGTGTCTGAGACCAGATTTGAACTCAGGTCTTCCTGACTTCAGGGCTGGTGCTCTATCCACTGTGCCACCTAGCTGCCCCCAGGCAAAATTCATTTTTAAGACCCAAAGAAATTAAATACGGTCAATTCTATCATAATGCTTACTTTGAAAATGCAAAATTCATTCCATTATGATTGAAATATCAGGGAAAAGATTTGAGCATAACACGGATGTTATATTTGTTTATATGAGATTTTGTCTGTGAGAAATAGTGAGAGAATGTGCAAAATTGTACTACTTCACAATAACTCACAGACTGCAAACCTTCTAATGTGTACTTCCCTCAAGCAAATGTCAGGTATTTTTCAAGATAAAGTGCTATATTTATTGTTTATCTTCTGGTGTAATAGGAGTTGTCGACAGAGGAAGGCTGGTCTATCTCTTCTCTCTCCTCTACCTTCCACCATGGCCAATTCCCTGCCAGAGAGTTGAAGCCTCCATTCCCAAAACAACTAGACTTTGCCCATCCAGGTACTATGTGAAAGGAATACAGGTCAAGTAGCAGCTCGAAACTACAGACATCATCATTATTTACTATTATATTTACATATTTCTTCACCATTTAGCATTTATAAAACTGTGCTACCATTTTTTTAGTTCCCTATCTTTTTCAATATCACTGATGAAGTTTTTGAGGGTTCTGTCCTAACCTCATTTTTCTCCAAAAATTGTGTAATTTTTATTTTGTGACTGATTTTTATATAGCATATTGATTTTTAAGAATATGTATATCACATAATAGAACTGTCTATGAACAGAATAAAGGTAGTTTGTGGGGGGGGGCCACTAACAATTAAAGAACTCAGGAAAGGTTTCACGTAGAATGTAGTCCTTGAGAAGCACTCGGAAAAAAGACAGAGAACAGAGGTGAGAAAGGAGTATTTTCTAGGTACGTGGTACAGAGGTATAAAAGCATAAAGATGGGAGATGGTATGTTATGAGTAAGGAACAGAAAAAAGGTTGGTTTGGGTACACTGCAAAGAACAGGAGGACAAGTAATGTTTAATGAGGCTAGAAAGATAGGTTGAGGACAAAGTTATAAAGGGCTTTAAAAGCTAAATAAAGGAGTTTATATTTTATCCTATAGGCAACTGGAAACTATTGGGAGTTTATTTAGTAAAGGAGAAAGCAGTCAGATTTCTGCTTAATGAAAATCCCTTTGGCAAAACATTCAAGAAAGAGGAGACTGTTGAAAAAAGTAGATTACTAGGAGTAGAAAGTCACTGCAGAAGTTTGAGGGAAAGGTGATATGGGTTTGAATTAGGATGGTAATTGTATGAATCAGATGTAAGAGATGATGTGGCAGTAGAAGTAGCAAGATTTGGCAAATGATAGGATGTGTGGAATGAGGGAGATCTGAGGTTACAAACCTGACAAACTTGAAAGATAGTGATATCTTCTACAAAAATAGGAAAGTCTACAAAAGGGGTGAATTTGGAGGGGAAAAATGCTGAATCCTATTTTGGATATGCTGAGTTTTAGGTATCGAAATGTAATCAGTGATAAAATATTGAAGATACAAGGAAGAGACAGGGACTGAATGTATGCATTTGTGAATAATCAGTATGAAGATGATAGTCTCATGAGAGCAGATGAAATCATGTGAGAATAAAGAGGGAAGAAAGCCTTGGGTAATACCCATAGTCATGGGTGATGAACCAGGAAAGGAGAATGAGATTAGAAACAGATAGGAAAACCAGGAAAAAATCATGTCCCGAAAGCTCAGAAATGAGAGACTATCTGAGAAGAGAGAGTAGTCAACTGAGTTAAATGAAGTAAACAGATGGATAAGAAGAGGGCTGAAAAAAGACCATTAGGTTTGACAATTGAGAGGTCACTGGTAATTCTGAAGTGAACAGTTGCCAAATGATCAGGCTGGGAAGCCAGAATGTAGAGGATTGAGGAGGAGGGCAAGATAGGAAACAAAATATAGCAGAGAGGAGACACTGAGTGTATAGACTTTTTAAAAGGAGTTCAGCTAAGAAAAGGAGAAGTGGAAAGACAGCTGAAGAGGATGCCAAAGTTTAGTGAATTTTTTGTTTGTTTTAGGGGTTTTATTTTTTAAAGATGAAAAAGAGGTGGGCATATTTGCAGGTAGTAAGAAATTAGTAAAGAAGAAGATGAAGATTAAAGAGAAAGGATGCCTGAAGTAGAAATTAAGTGAACATTGTAAAATAAAGGTCAGGCCACCTAGAAAAAAATATTTTTATTCAATGCCTCCTGTCTCCTTAGTTTCCAGAACTTGTCCTTCCCAGTTCTCATTTTTATCTAAAATCGGAACTGTTTGTCTCAGGAAAGAGGAAGTGCCTTATTTATGAAGGTAATTATGAGATGCCTTTTAGCTCTAACATATTACGTTTAATGTTCCAAAATTCTATTTGCTAAAATTCCCTTCCCATTTTACTTTAGAAGTTAATTTGACTTTGTTTTTTTTTAAAAACAATTTAGCTATAACACACACAATTAAAATAAAAGATACTTCTCCCTAAGCTGTGTCCCAGGGAAGTTTGAGATTAAAGCAAATATATATTTATATCACATGTATATCATGTATAGCCATAAAATATGAATTATTATTTCTAATCAAATATGTGCCTATATACATATGAATATGTTTATATATTTTTCCTGGGAATATTTTAAAGGAAGCATCCCCCTAACCATGTTTCTGGCAGTTCAGGTTTAAAAGGTCAGATTTAAACTATCACCATGTTTCAAAATGCAATCTGTAAAATGTAGCATAATGAAATGGTTCAGTAAAGGTGCTAGTGGAAATTCTTTTAATTAGGTCCAAGCCTTTTCAGTTGTCAACATGAATAAACCAAGAAGCATCCTCTTACAAACACAACAGGAAAAAATGGAAACATCTGAAAAATAGAATTTATCTTAAAAAAGAATCATTACTTCCCTTAAATAAGCTTCCACCACCAAAATAGACAAACCAAAACCTCAACTATTTAACTAGGGAACAAAAACTATTTCGAACCAAACTGATCATGACCAAAAATATAAATCAAAAGATAAATAGCTTCTTTTCATATAAAAAACCTTATACATTCACATCTGTCAAACAAGGACTTTGGATCATGTGGTCTCTAAGGTTTATTTTTAGTTCTAATGTTCTAAAGTTTTTTCCAGCTCTCACAGTCTTTTATGCTATGACATATTCAACACAACAGATCAATAACTGATTACCTGAGATATATGGCATATCCCCAATAGTTCTGACTACTTATCAAATTATATCTACAAAAAATCCATCAAAACACACCTTTTGACCTTAAGACCACTGTATAGTAGCAGAAGTAGCACTAAAATTTTAATATTTTAAACCTGTATAAATCAGGGTAAGCCATTTGTACTTCAAATGTTTATCCATTAGTCTGTCAACTGATTGGCAACTGCAATTCCTAGAATTAGAAAGGGGGAAAATAAGAACAAAATAAACTTAAAATAATTACAAAATTACTGATAGGTTTTTTTTTTTTCAGTTTTCTTAAGCAAACAGACAAAAAACACCCTAGCCAACAAACCTTCAATGATCCATGAATGTGATATGACAAGGTACCAGAGCATTTTAGAAAGAACACAGCAGGGCAGCCAGGTGAATAGAGCACCAACCCTGTAGTCAAGAGGACGTGAGTTCAAATCCAGTCACACACTTGACACTTACTAGCTGTGTAAGCCTTGGTAAGTAACTTAATTCCCCATCGCCTTGTAAAAATGAAAGGAAAGAAAGGAGGAAGAAAGAAGGGGAATAAAAAAAAAGAAAGTACTAAGACAAGACTTAAAAGTCAGTCAAGGACTTAGGATCAAGTTCTGATTTAGCTAGTGATTTATTTCATGTCCTTGAATCAGTTACATAGTTACTCTTAGCCCTAAAACAACAGGCTAAGATTAAGGTCTAAAGTCCTTTTCTTCCAGGTCTAAAACTTTATATTTTAAGGTTTCTTCCATCTGTAACAAAATTTATTTACTTATTTTAACCTACTCTCTAAGTTCCAGTTTTAACATAAAATAACAGCTAGTATATGTGTTAAAATTCTATGTCCTAATGTTCCTTCCCAGTGCCAACACTTTATGTTTTAAGGATTCTTTCAATTCATACTTGATGTCATAAGGTTCCTTAGTAACATTTTATTTTCTACATTCTCTATTTTTAAGGTTCCTTACAGCTCTGAGATTCTTGGTTCTATAAGTTTTTACATCACTTCTATCACTCACTTTCTTCTATAAGTCCAAGTGAAATTTAGAAGCCAAAAATTCTGCCTTGACTTATATAGACAAGTGACTATTTTTACATAGAAAGAAAGGTCAGAAGGAAAAATGGTTGTCCAATTAGCATTTTCTAGTGCATCAATAATCTAAATGTCATCAAAATAAATGTCATTCATTATGGCTGGGCTTCAGTGGATTTATTTTAGCCACTGAAAAGTGGTATATAATCAGGAATTAATAAACTGTTTGGTGATTCCCTAGATAAAAGTGGAATTTGTCTCAACAATAATTCTGGTATGAAGAAAGATATCCATTGGTAGCTATGTAGCTAGATTAGACTGATAGTAGATCACATAAACCTAGTCACAAAGAACAAGCACAAGGGAGGGAGGGGCATCTCTGTTTCTGAGAAGGTGAGGATGGTGAGTGGGAAGTATGCATAATAGATCTATTTCACAGTGTCCCTGCTGTGATCAACACAACTTGATCCATTTACAGTTCCCAACACATGATGCATGAGAGAACTGACAGAAATTCAATTCTTGCAATGAAATGCATCTGCTCTCAGGTGGTAACAGCCAAGTATTAAGCAGTTTCAAGGAAAGGGAAAGACTCGGAGGAACACCCTTCATTATGTGGATAACCAAAGGAAAAGAAATGAGGATTGCAAATGGGAGAACACCATCACAGTAGCAGCTCCAAGCATTAATTACCCTAAGAAAAACGGTCCCAGTTAAATCTTTGTTACGACAAATATTAAACCCAGCTGTGTTTATGTAGTAGTTGTGAAAAAAAAGGAGAACGCAGAAAACCATGTACAATATCTGCAAGCTATGCCAGCTAATTGAATTCACTGGCAGGACTTCCTCTGCTATGCGCCAAACATCCTCCTAGATAAAATGGAGCTTTTAAATAGACCTGCAGAAATTGAATCAAGAAATTTTAACCAATAAAAAACAGCTCTTTGCTGGTATAAAAGTGAAGGAAAAGTCAATAATGAAAAGGAAGGAAGTGTCTTAAACATTTATGGCATTCCAAAGCTTGAAGTTTGGGAGTTTATTGGTGAGGGACCCTCTGATGTTCTACAGTACTCCTGCTTGGACTTCTTTAATGAAGTCTCATAAAGTCTAATAAAATACTCAATTGTTGACAAACCACGCACACAGCCAAGACCCCAGAGATTTACTTCATTGGGATATGCATTTTCCTAACTGCGGAATCAACAAGTCTTTTGGTGTCGTGAGCTGGAAATCAAGAGACAGGCAAATTTCCCAGGAAAGTAAGGTTGATTCACTCAAAGTTCATTTTACAATTCACTCCAATTCTATTAACTTTATTCTATTTATATAACCAAAGGAGAACATTCTGTCTGGCAATAAGGAAGATAAAAAAAAAAAACATGGGTTTATTTATTTTTCCTAAGAAAGGGCATCATTATTGTTGTTGAACAATACATCTATTCCTGGCTGTTCACATTTCCACAATTCATTGCTGTTTACAAAGCTCCTTCTTTACCTCCTCTTTAGGTAGGTGCTATCCATATTTTCCCTATTTTAGAAAGGAAGAATTGGAAACTCACAGAGGTAGTCACTCCACATCCACTATATAACTTTGGATGTCATTTCACCTCACAGGGAGGAAACATGTTCTAAAGGAAAGAATACTGAGCTGCGTTTGTGCCCACCTTAGATGCTGGCTGTCTTTGTGACCTCTGGAGCATTATCTAACCTCCCCGGATCTCACTTTCTTCATACGTAAAATGAAGTAGCTAGATAAGAACAGACAAACTAGGCCAGCAGTGTCAGTGTCAAATTCAAATAGAAATATAATAGCAATGATAAAGGATCCCTGAGGGCTGTCTATTGAGTTAGAAAATCACACATTAACAGTATCCATGTTTTATTATATTTTTATTTATGCTACTGGCCAATTTCATCTTATTCTGATTGGTACTGTACTAGAGAATGTTGAAGGCTACGTATCTAACATCTCTTATCTGAATTTACTGTAGAAATAGTTGAATGACCTACTCAAGAATCAGGCTTTAACAGCTGAATGTCAACTGGTAAGGGGTAAGCACCTCAATAACCTATCCTTGCCCCAGGGTGTTCAAATTTTTTAAATAAAATCAATGAATTCGATATAGATATATTTGTTAAACTCAAAGATGACATGAAGTTTAGAGGGATGCTTATGGATGCAATGAAATTCAAGATGAAATTTAATAAGAAAAAGTGTAAAATTCTCAAAAAAAAAAAAAAACACCCCACGACTTCATGAACAGAGGATTAGAGATATATCCATGTAATAACTCTAGTTATCCTGATCTATTTCTGGCCACTGGACCCAGATGGCTCTGGAGGGGAAAGTGAAGCAGATAACTTTGCACAATCCTCCCTCACTAAATTCAATTCACTTTCATGTCATGGCTTCACCTCCCTTATGTCATGGTCCTCTTGAAGGATAAACATCAATGATCTTGGAAAGGCTTTAATAGGCTGCATGCTCACTAAGTCAATAACATAACTTGGCAACCAAAAATATTAATGATATTCTATGATGAATTAAAAGAGGCACATTATTCAGAAGAAGGAATATAATAGGTTGACTAATCTGGTCAATGTTCTGGTCAGAATATTTCAATTTCAGGTTTACTTTATAACAGACACAGGTAAGTCTTGCTATATGAAGCAGTAGAATCTTTTTCCTAATGAACAGAAAAAGCTAGCTATTTTCAAGCACATGAAGGGCTTTCATGTGGCAAATGGATTAAACTTGTTCTGCTTGCCCCCAGACAGCTAAAAATGATGACTAGAAGCTACTGAGAAGCAAATTTAAGTTAGATGTAAAGAAAACCTTTTAATAATTACATAATATTAATATTATCCTAATAATTATAGGTTTCTTGGGAAGTTCATAAATTTCCTCTCCCTAGAGATATTCAAAGAAAGGCTGGATGATCACTAATCAGATTTGCTGAAAGTAGGGATTATTGCTCCAGTAGAGGTTGGATTAGAAGACTTCTGTGATCTATTCCAATAATTCTGTCCTTCCATTACCTCAGAAGATATCTAGTAGAATTTCTAACTATATGAAAATTTCTTCTAACCAAGTAGATTTTTTTCTAATATGTAGTCATTTGACTTTTATTATTTTTTCTGATGACAGAAAACTCTTTAACTACATAGATGTATGACTCAAACCGTATTGTGCTAAAATTTACCTCCTTATAATGTCTTATTTTTTAAAAATTACTATATATTTATTTTTAACTTTTTTTAAAATTTGAGTTCTTAATTACCTCCCTTCAGTAATTTCCCCACCCAGTGAGAAGGCAAGCAATGTTATCAATTATACATGTGAAATCATACAAAATAAATATTAGTCATGTTGTAAAGAAAGCAAGAAAAATAAAGTAAGAGAATTACATTTCAATAAGACCCCAGAACTTATCAGTTCTCTCTTTAGAGGTAAATAGTATTTTTCATCAGGAGTCCTTTTAGAATTGTCTTGGATAACTACATTGATCAGAGAAGCTAAGTCGTTCAAGTTGATCATCTTTACAATATAACTGTTACTGTGTACAATATTCTCATTCTGCTAACTTCCCATTGTAATTAGTTATCAAAAAACTTCCCAGGGTTTTATTCTGAAAGTACCCCCCTAGTCATTTTTTTTGTTTTTTGCTGAGGCAATTGGGGTTAAGTGACTTGCCCAGGTTCACATAGCAAGGCAGTGTTAAGTGTCTGAGATCAGATTTGAACTCAGGTCCTCCTGACTTCAAGGTTGGTACTCTATTGACTGTGCCATCTAACTGCCTTCCCACCCCTGTCATTTCTAATAGCACAACAGTATTCCATCACAATCACACACTACAATGTTTGGCCATATCTCAATTGATGGGTAACTCCTCAATTCCTAATTCTTTGCCACCACAAAAAGAGTTGCTATAGACATATTTTTACATATAGATGCTTTTGTCTTTGATGTCTTTGAGATAAACAACTTGTATTGGTATTGCTGGGTCAAAGCGTTTGCAAAGCTTTATAGCTCCTTGGGCATAGTCTTAAATTTTTCTCTAGAATAATTAGGCAAATTCAAACTTCATCAATAGTTCATTGCGGTACTTATTTTTCTCTAGTTATTTCTGATAGGTACAAGGAAGTCAACTGGGGAATGGGAATTATTTTTTATAAATTTGACTGAGTTCCCTATATATTTGAGAAATGAGTCCTTTATCAGCAAAATTTGCTTTAAAATATTTTTATATTATTTCATTAATTAAGGTACTTTGTGGTTTCCTGGCTATCTTTTTTAAAATAATATTTTAATTTGTAGCACAAAGTTTTTCCAAATAAATGCAAAGATAGTTTTCAACATTCATCTTTGCGAAACTTTGTGTTCCAAATTTTTCTCTCTTCTCCCCACCCTCTTCTCCTAGACAACAAGCAATTCAACATAAGTTAAACATGTACAATTCTTCTAAATATATTTCCATATTCATCATTCTGTGCAAGAAAAATCAGATCAAAAGAAAAAAACACAAGAAAGAAAAAAAATCAAGCAGCTGACAACAAAAAAGATGAAAATACTACACATTGATCCACATTCCGTCTATAGTTCTCTCTCTGAACGCAGATGGCTTTTTCTATCACAAGTCTACGAGAATTGCCTTGAATAACCTCATTATTGAAAAGAGCCAAGTTCATCACAGTTGATTATTACATAATCTTTTTGTTGCTATGTACAATATTCTCTTGATTCTGCTTAGTTTACTTAGCATCAGTTCATGGAAGTCTTTCCAGGCTTTTCTGAAATCAGGCTTGTCATTTCTTATAGAATAATAATACTCCATTACATTCATATACCATAACTTATTGGGTCATTCACCAAGTGATGGGCATTGGTTCATTTTCTAGTTCCTTGCCACTACAAAAAGAGCTGCAATAAACTTTTTTGCACATGTGGGTCCTTTCCCCTTTTTTATGATCTCTTTGGGACACACCCTAGCTATCTCTTTTAATAAGATCTAATTTTGCTTTTGATTTGTATGTCAGCATGATTACTACCCCTGCCTTTTTACTTCAGCTGAGGCATAACAGATTATGATCTAACTCCTTTAGTTTAACTGTGTGTTTCTTTCTGTTTCAATTGTAAACAATACATTGTTGGATTCTAGTTTCTAATCCATTCAGCTATTGTCTTCTGTCTTCTAGGTGAGTTTATCCCATATGTATTCATAATTACTAATTATCCATTTCTTTCTATTCTATTTTCTTCTGGTTTTTTTTTTCTCTTTTTACCCTGTCCCTCCTCAAAAGTCTGTTTTACTTCTATTACCTCCTTTAATTCACGCTCCCTTTTATCACATTCTGTCCCTACCAACTCCGCACTGCCTTTTGTTTTATGCACTTTTTCTCCTTTTCCCCTATTAGATAAGATTTCTATACCCAACTGAACATTCTCTCTATCTTTCTGTCTCTCATTCTTCCCTCTTTGAACCAATTCCAATAAATGAGGTTCAAACATTGTTCAAAGCCATCTACCTATTTCCTCCTTCTACTGTAAAAGCTTTTCCTTGAATTATTCTTTCATGTGAAATAATTTCTCCCATTTTTCTTCTTTCCCTTCATTTTTTAATTTTTTGGAAATCTTCCTGATATAATTGATTCACACTAGTGTCCTCTGTCTGTGGAACTTCTAGCTTTCCTTATAATAATAAAATTCTCAGGAGCTGTGTATCATTTTTCCATATAGAATTGTAAATAGTTTATTGAGTTTCTTAGATTATGCCTTAATTATTACTTTTTTATGCTTCTCTTGATTCTTGTGTTTGAATGCCAAATTTTTATTCATTTTTGGTCTTTTCATCAGATATGCTTGAAGGTTCTCTTTTTCACTAAATGTCCATTTTCCCCTGAAGGATTATACTCATTTTTGCAGATTGTTCTTGGGTATAATCTTAGTTATATCATAGTTTCCAGAATATCATAGTCTAAGCCTTCCACTCTTTTAATGTGGAACCTATTAATACTTATAATTCTGACTATGGCTTGACTAAATGGCAGTTCTGGAATTTGGCTATAATATTCCTGTGAGTTTTTATTTTGGGATTTCTTTCAGGAAAGTATCAGTGAATTCTGCCAATGTGTATTTTACTCTCTAGATCTATGATATTGGGCAATTTTATAATTTCTTAAAATACATGTCTAGGCTCTTTTTTTTTATCATGGCTTTCAGGTAATCCAATAATTCTTAAACAATCTCTCCTCAATCTATTTTTCAAGATAGTTATTTTTCAGATGAGGTATTTCACATCATTGACAGTTTTTTTCCTTCTTCCTATTTTTATCATTGCTTTAATGTTTCTCAGTTTCTCATGGAATCATTAGTTTCTACTTGCTCAATTTAAATTTTTAAAAAATTATTTTCTTCAGTGAATGTTTTTCCATTTGGCCAATTTTTCTTTTCTTTCTTTCTTTTTTTTAAAATAATAGCTTTTTATTTTTCCAAATACATGCAAAGAAAGTTTTCAACATTCATTTTTGCAAAACCTTGTATTCCAATTTTTTTCTTCCTCTCCCCTGCCCTTCCTTAGAGAGCAAGCAGTCCACTATAGGTTAAACATGGGAAATTCTTCTAACCACATTTCCGTATTTGTCATGCTGCACAAGAAAATCAGATCAAAAGGGTGGAAAAAACACAAGAAAGAAAAAGCTAACAACAAGCAAGCAAACAACACTACGAAGAAAAGGTGAAAATAGTGTGCTTTGATCCATACTAAATCTCCATAGTTCTCTCTTTAGATATGTATGGCTCTTTCCATCACTTGTCTATTGAAATTGCCTTGAATCACTCATCTGTGGAGAAGGTAGGAATTTATAGCCAAAGAAAGAACTAGAGAACATTATGAAATGCAAAATGGATAATTTTGATTTTATTAAATTAAAAAGGTTTTATACAAACAAAAATTCAAGTCTATCACAGATGACAGTCATATAATTTTCTTGTTGTTGTGTACAATGTTCTCTTGATTCTGCTCACTTTATTTAGCATTGATTCATATAAGTCTTTCCAGGCTTTTCTGAAGTCAGCCTGCTAGTCATTTCTTTAACTAGCTTTTTTTTTAAATTAATTTTTAATTTGCAAAACATATGTATGGGTAATTCTTCAACATTGACCCTTACAAAGCTGTCTGTTACACATTTTCCCCCCTAGTCCACATCCCTCTCCTAGATGGCAGGAAATCCACTACATGCTAATTATGTTAAAATACTTGACAAATCAAATATATATGTACATATTTCCACCCTTATTGTTGTGCAAGAAAAATCGTATCTACAAGAAAAAAAAAATCAGAGAAAGGAAACACAATGCACTGCTTGTCATTTCTTATAGAACAATAATAATCCACTACATTCGCATACCTGAACTTATTGAGCCATTTCCCATCTGATGGGCATCCACTCACTTTCTAGTATCTTATCACTACAAAAAGGGCTGCTATAAACATTTTTGCATATTTGGATTCTTTTCTCTTTTTTATAATATCTTTGGGATACAGATCCAGTAGAGATACTACTGGATCAAAAGGTATGTATAGTTTTATAGCCCAAATTGCTTTCCAGTGGTTAAAGCAATTCATAACTCTACCAACAATGCATTAGGGTCCCAGTTTTTTCACATTTCCTCTAGCACTTATCATTTTCTTTTCCTTTCATCTTGGCCAATATGAAAGGTATGAAGTGGCACCTCAGACTTGTCTTAATTTGTACTTCTCTAATCAGTAGTGATTAGAGACTAGAAATGACTTTTAATTTATTCACCTGGAAATTGTTCATATTCTTTGATCATTTATCATTTGAGAAATGGCTTGTATTCTTACAAATTTGAGCCAATTCTCTATATATTTTAAAAATGAGGCCTTTATCAGAAATATTGGATGTACAAATTTTCCCCCAGCTTTGTGATTCCCTTCTAATCTTGGCTGCATTGGTTTTGTTTGTACAAAACCTTTTTAATTTAATAAAATCAAAATTATCCATTTTGCATTTCATAATGTTCTCTAGTTCTTGTTTGGTTATAAATTCCTACCTTCTCCACAGATCTGAGAGGTAGACTGTCCCTTGTTCTCCTAATTTGCCTATAGTATCACTCTTTATGCCTAAGTCATGAACCCATTTTGACTTTATCTTGATATAGGGTATTAGAGGTCAATGTCCCATTTCTGCCATAATATTTTTCAGTTTTGCTAGCAATTTTTGTCAAATACTGAGCACTTATCCAAAAAGTTTTGGGATTTATCAAACACTAGATTACTATAGTCATTGACCCCAATTTTGCTTTTTAAGGAGTCATTTTCATCAATGAATTTTTGTACCTTTTTTTCCATTTGGCTTTTCTGCTTTTCAAGGAGTTTCTTTTTTTCCAGTTAATTTTTTGGTATCTTTTATCATATGGCTTATTCTGTTTTTTAAGGTGTTATTTTAATTAGTATTTTTGTTCCTCCTTTATCAATATGTTAATTGTATTTTCATGATTTTCTTATATCACCTTCATTCCTTTTCCCAATTTTTCCTCTATCACTCTTATCTCTTACTTTAATTATTCCAGGAATTCATCTTGGGCTTGTGTCTAATTTGCAGTTTTTTCCTTTGAGGTTTTGCTTGTAACTGTTTTCTTGGTGTTGCCTTCCACTAGCTTGTGTTTTGGTAGTCCCTATTACTATAGTAGTCTTTTATGGTCAAGTGTTTTTTGTTGTTGTTGTTGTTGTTGTTACTTATTTTTCCAGCTTATTTCTTTATTTTGATCTTTATGTTAAAGTTGGACTCTATTCACGTTGGAGTGGGGAGACACTGTTCCAGTCTTTAGATTTTTTTTTGCTGCTGTTTTCAGGACTAATTCTTGGGGTCTTTCAAGGTGGTGTGACCAGGGCAAAGGTATGGTCATTGCTCTCCTGGTCTATGATTTATTCTTTACCCAAGAAGGACATTTGCTATCCTCCAGCTACAATTACTACTGCTTCTTTCTACCTTGGAACTGCAATTAATGACCACAAATACTCCTTTCCACCATGGAAATGAGACTCAGAACTACATATGGGCAACAGAGTTGCCAAACAGCACCAGGCATTGTGGCCTGTGCCATCAAAGAATCCCCTGTAATCTCTTTATGACCAGCTCTATGATCCTCTTACTGTTGCTGAGGTGAGAGTTCCCAAAGCTGAACACAGGGTCATTGCTCCCTTGTGATCATTAACTGCTTTTCTCTGCCCTAGAACTGTCTCACAACTGGGTAAAAGGTAATTGAGCTGCCAGAGGGTCCCTGAATCTGCTCCTAGTGTTAGCATAGAGGTCCCCTGGGATCTCTTTTTAGCCACACATTCAGTCTCCGTACCATCCTGGGAGCTCAGCCAGTCCTCATTGCTATTACCAATTATAACCCAGTGTTGCCATTTCTTTTGTTGCTCTGCATTCCTGGACAACTCCCACACAAGTGTCTGTAGACTTTGCTATCTTCTTAAGCTCCCTTTGGCTAGAAAACTCATTTATTGTGAATTTTTCTTGATTTTGCTGCTTAGAATTTAATTTGGTGCATTTTTTTATGTTGTTGAAGAGGTTTCTGATAAGTGCCCTCTCGTGCCACTGTATTTATACATAGATACTAAAAATCCTACTTCAAAGATATCACAATTTTTCACAGGCTAGAGCACCAAGTACAGGAATGGTATGGATAGAAAGAACCATTTATTATCATCTTTGACTCATAATTTACTCGTTAAAAAGACCTTCTTTTCCCCTATCTTCTTACCTCAGAGAGAAGTTCACTTGAGGATATTACCAACAGTGAAGGGTGTCAATGAGACAGACTAAGCTCCAGATGCTCATGAAAAATACAAGTATCTAGATCCCAGGGTTGCCATCAAACTCTACATTAGAACTTACATGAAAATATTAAGTGCAAATTTTTTTACTAATAATTGGTTTCTTAAAGTGAAATATAGTAACTGCCCAATTATTTCCAGTTTAGTTCAGAATAAGCCCATAGTAGTACTTACTTTTAAAACTAAATTTTATATTTAAAGAACAAATTTTTTTCACTCATTCCTCCTCTCTCCTTTAAATGAGGAAAAAACCCAATAATACCCTTGTAACAAATACTTTGTGAAGTAAAATTAATTCCCTCATTAATCAAGTCCATTTGTCTCATTTGGTATTCAGAGTCCATCAGTTCTTTGTCAGGAGTTGGACAAAGTGTTTCATCCTAGATCTTTTGGAATCATGGTTGGTTAGAGTACTTGAGTCATTCAAAGTGGTTTATCTTTGTATTGTATTGTTGTTTTCTTTGTATCAGTTTTCATATCAAGTCTCCATATGTTTTTAGGAAACAATTCCTTTCATTATTTCTTAATACACAATACTATTCCACTAATTCATTTACCTTTAGCCATTCCTCAAGTGATGGGCACCCCCTTAAGTTTCCAGTTCTTTGTCACCACAAAAAGAGCTTCTATAAACTTTAGTAGTATTTCATTCAGAATAAGGATGGCAGAAAGGTCAATTGTTACATGGTACACAAATCAGATTAACTCAGACAATATAGGATTTACTAATGCTTGCCCAAGAGACATATTTACCTACCACATCATTTGGGAGACTTTGAAGATCATCAAAAGGAGTTTCCAGAGTGTTGGTATCCACATTCAGAATCACAACATCTTCCAGGGCCATAGTCCTGACTTTCTGTAAATAACCACATGTAAAAAGAAAGAAGATGCTGAAACTTACAGTGCACTTACCAATAATAATGGCATCTCAGATTTCTATGGTAATATGGTATATGCTGTAGATTTATATTATGATAATATGTACATAACATGTAGTAATAAAATGTCATATTTTATAGAAACACGATAGCTAATTATGACATTTCTATATTTTAAGATTTACAAAATGCTTTCCATAAAAAACCTCTGTGAATCAAGGAATGGAAATAATATTATTCCTATTTTACAACTGAGTAAATTGAGGATCATTGCATTAAGGTGACTCTGCCAGGCATAATCAAATAATTATTAAAGCTAGGACCTGAATCTAAGTGTTATGATTCCAAACTCTGGGCATTTCATGTTGTACCAAGTTGCCACTTTTGCAAAGTTTCCAAAATATCCAAATGGATTGCCTAGTAGTTTTTATTCCCTAGCAGCTGAAAGGAATAAATTTTTATTGCTCAACATTATTTTAATGGTTCATTGAGCTTTTATAGTTTATGTTCAATGTTCTAGCATTCTAATGTTTTAAGATTCTATCTTGCTCTAACATTCCATGTTCCAAGGTCCCCAGAAGAAGTATCATTGCACAATTCTATAATGGTTACAATTTAGGAACTTTCTGGTCACTGACTACACCTAGTAATGTGAACCAAAAAAACTCAAAGGAGGAGTAAGGGAAGGAAATACTTGGTTTCTCAAATACAACCACTAGTTATTAAGAGCAGTTGTCTACAAATCATGTAACATTATTACTTAAAAATGTTCAAGCAAGGGGCAGCTCGGTGGCGCAGTGGATAGAGTTCCAGCCCTTAAGTCAGGAGGACCTGAGTTCAAATCAGAACACAGACACTTAACATTCCCTAGCTGTGTGACCCTGGGCAAGTCACTTAACCCCAATTGCCTCAGGGGGAAAAAAAGTTCAAGCACATACCACCACTAAAATATGTATATTTAACTTATGTCTAAGTTATATACAGAAGCAGGGTGTCACAGGGCATAGAGAGCTGACTACAGAACTGGAAAGACTTGGGGTCAAGACCTACCTCTGATACATACTGACTGGATAATAACTGGACAAGTCACATAGCCCTTTGGTATTCTAGGTAATTCTCTTAGAGTGTAAACTGCAGAGAGCGTGTCAATTTGGATTGGCACATGGTTATTCCTCAGCAGGGAGTTTTTATACCAATGAAATTACAGGTTCACTCTTAGCCCTACAAATAACTATATAACTTATCCCTATAAAATACTTGTATTAATAATTATATATTAAAATACATTAAGTAGAAAATTTTTAAAGAAAAAGAGTTATATTTGATGCTAATATCAGTAGGGAGCTATTGGAATTTATTGAGTAAAGGGTGAGATGGCAGAAAGGCAGGGAGACCAGTTAGAAATATGTTACAAAATCTCTGGTAGGAGATGATAATATCCTGAACTTGAGCAGTAACTGTGTGTACAGAGAAGGAGACAGAAGAGAAAGTTTTTGAAGGCAGAAATGACAGGATCTCTCTATGTGAAGTCTAGGGGGACACCAAAATGGGTATCTGGGAAGTTGAAGGTGGTTGAAGGCGATACCCTCACACTAAGGGAAAGATAATGTAAGCAATGCACCTGCCCATGTTTTTCATTCTCATTTTGTCCCACCTAAAACAAGAAGTGGGGAGGATCAGGTTTAGTGCTCTCATGGTCATTGCTACAAAGGGCAAAGTCCAAACTAGCAATTAGGAGGTGATCTATTCTAAAGAGATAGGAGCAGAGGATGTGAGCATAAATTTTGTCCGCATGACACAGACAAGAGGTGAAGGTCTGAATGAGGTTAGTGACGGTAAGAGGAAAAAGAAGGGGGTAAATATGAGAGGCGTAGAGGCAGAACCAAGATTTGACAGTTGATGAGATATGGAATATGTAGTAAAGGAAAAACATTAAGATTGTCAGAATATGAGTGGCAGGAAGGATGGTGCCCTTGACAGTAAAAGGGAAGTCTGGAAGATGGGCAGGTTTGGAGGACAGAATATAACGATATCCAGAGCTCACAACACAAATCATGCATACCTACTCATCTTGTGGGATTCATTCTTTTCTACCCAAAATGAAAAGGAGGAAGGTAGGTCTCTCTTACTGGTCACTGTCTCTACAAGTGCAAAGCTTGGGGGTGATTCCAATGGCATATAAACATAGCCAGCTCACAAAGGAGAAGACTAGAAACTTGTAAAGCACAGAAAGAGCAGAGAGGAGGGCAGAGGGATAAGTCTTGCGGGATAAATATAAGTATGGAGGTTTTAAGAGATAAATCCTAAAATTAGCACATTTATAGTAAGGGTGGGATACAACCTGCCTTACCATCCTCCAACTGGTTGATCATATAGCCCTTGGAGTTAGTCCATAGCCTGCTAGGATGATGTCACTCGCCCCCCACCTTCACCCCCCGAAACTCTTGGCCCTCATTTTGGAAGACAGGGATTCAGAGGCCTCCAGATTTATCTGCTTTTGAACGTAAGGTTCTGGACTAATCATTTTCCTGTTAGTTTTGGCCTCCTTAAAAAGTAGTCCTCTATCAGGCTTAGAGAGATACATCTTTGCTTCCAATTATTTTTTAAAAATCACTCTATTCACACAGCTTGTGTTTCTTACTTTGAGGAAGAAAATTCGGCAAAGATATGAGCAGATGTCAAAAACGTCCCCCAGAAACCTTACCCAATTAAAAATACTAACTGGTACTGAAGAACAACCAACAGCTCTCATGTAGCTAGGTCCACGAACACATTCCCTCTCTTTTTTAGTTACAACATATGCCAAGGCCTCTGCCAGAGGCAAACCCCACCCCCACCAGCCGCTGTGGGTTCTTCTCAGCAATGAAAAAACACACACACATGGACAAACACTTTAGCTACCCAACTGGCATTTCCTGCACAGAGGAGCAAAACCAAATGTGACATTTCCCCATCGATTCCATTAATTAAAAAATGCCTTCCTCTTTATGTTGTGGTGGGGACCTTGCTTGACTTCCTGCCCTCTGAAGTCACAAATTCAGCCAAGGCTGTTAACACACACAGTATAGAAATGCTTTGATTTAGAACCTGATGATAAAAGCAAAGGGCAATGACAAAAGGTGATGTGGTATATGGAGGTTAGCAAAATGCAGACTCATATCCCAGTTTTAAAACTTACTGGTCATTCCCATACCCTGAAGTTTCTTTATCTGAAAAATGGAAAAATAATCCTTGTAAGATCAATTTCACAGGGTTGTCATGAAGATCAAAGATTTTTATCAGCTAAATAGTGTAAATAGTATTCATCCTTGTTTTATGGAGGAGGAAACAGTTAGAAAGGTTAAGTGACTTTGCTAAGCTCTGACAGTTACTAAGTGCTACTAACCCTCAGTTTACTGTTCACCTAACAGACATTTATCAAGGACTACAATTTATAAAACATTGTGCTTGGTGTTATAAAGTTTAGACATAGCCTCAGTTTCATAAGACATATTTTAGTAGGAAGTAAAAAATACCAAAAAATCATGATTAATTTTTTTTTATTAAGTGTATCAACAATGCATAGATTGTGTGTTAAGTGAGATGTGAAAGGTAAGGTCATTCCTGAATTGAGAGAAAGATCTTCGAAGAGATAGAAATTGTGAAAGAGATAGAATTTGTGCTGGATATTAAA
Source organism: Myrmecobius fasciatus (assembly GCA_023553655.1). Classification (NCBI taxonomy): domain Eukaryota; kingdom Metazoa; phylum Chordata; class Mammalia; order Dasyuromorphia; family Myrmecobiidae; genus Myrmecobius; species Myrmecobius fasciatus. The sequence continues at coordinate 83,733 of JAJPUD010007688.1, forward strand.
GGACAGTTAGAGTTTCAACAAACAAGAAGGGCATGGAAATCCTTTAAGTCTGTGGAGTGAATTCCTGAGGATATAGTTACCTGCCCACCACAGAAAAGTAATTTTTAGAAGAGTTACCAAGATCTTCTCTTCTTCTGCCTTAGTTATTACTGGTTCAATGGTTATTACTTAGTTATTACTGGTTCACTGAAACTTCCTCCAACCTTTTTTAAATGTATAGATCAATTATATTAAAATGAGCTTGATTCCTAGAGGATTTGCAAATTGCATGTTACAGTACATATAACAAGTTTAAACTCTCCAGAAGAAAAAAAATCCAACAAAAATATAAGTTATAATCATCCTTCTGAGGGAATGAAGATTCTCATGGTTCTTGATAATGTAGTTTATCCAACTATAATCCATATAAGGGTAATTAGAACTATAGAATACCACCATTAAAAGAGCTCTTAGAATAAAAAATGTTACATATGTCAAAGCTCAAAGAGTACACAGACCACAGATTATTAGAAATCCAATAGACTCTAGAGCAAAGACTGTTAGAACATAGATCATAACATGTTAAGAGCTGGAAGAAATGGTTAATAGAATTCTAGAACAAAAGACAATGGCTCTCTATTACTTAATACATCATGTTTAAACTACTTTGCTTAGCATTCAAGGCCCTTCATAAACTTATACTACCCCCCCCAGTCTGATGTCATAAAACTTGTTTTACATAGTCTGGATTCCAATTAAGTCAAACCACATTATTCTCTGAACTCCAAATATACTCTAAACTTTCCTATAGCTCAAGATGTTAAGTAGTGCCATAAATGTACTACTTATCCTTCTTTGCTCAGTATCTTCCATGAAACCTTCTTTGATCTACTTCCCATATTTCTCACCTCTTTCCCCCTTAAACCTCAAATAATAATTTGTACCTTTTTAATGTTATTTTTTGCTTCTCTTCTAGAATGTCTTTCACTTCAATGCATGAATTCCAAATCTACTCTACCCAATTTTTCTTTTGTTTCTTTGATGAAGCTTGCCACTATAGTTTTTTATATTTTTTTAAAAATATAATTTTAATAGAATTATATATTTTTTGCTATATGTGACATAAATTCTTTTTAGATATTCCCATTTCTCTTTTGAACCACTCAGGAATAGCATGTTTTAGTTCCATATTCTCTTCAAATTCCATAGGATCCCTTGTCTAACCAAAAGCTGGATCATTATCCTTTGGGTTGCAGTATTTATTCATAAATGTACAAATTAACTTCTTAGATCTAAAGGCTGTATTTCCTTCTATTGTTACTATTTTTTCCTGCTGTTCAAGATTTTTGACTTTTCTTCTTTCTGAGAACTTTGATAATTTCAGTCTCCTTCCCTTCCCCCCTTATTTTCTCTTATTGTTCATTTTCTGACACCCTCCCCTCTGACTGCAGTTTCCTTGGGGGCTGGCTCTCAAAGCATCTCAGCTTTCTCTCATGCTGAGCTATTCACAGTTCAACAGCCTATATCTCTGTCCCAGGTGATTTTAAGGTGGCCAGAACTAGCTCCAGTTAGGTGCTGTGCTCTTTCTCTCACATGTGGGGGAATGCTATGGAGCATGTCTGCTTTTCTGGCTCCCCCAAACACAGTATCCTGTCTTCTCTTCGTCTTCTCCTTAGTTCTTTAGAAGTTTAGAGTTTTGTAGCAGTAGAACTATAAGGCTCTCACTCAGCAGGTTTCTTTTCCTGAAGGGATATAGCCACATTGGATGTCGCAAACTGGGCAAATTTCTTTAGTTTAGATTTGAAGGTTTCATTGTCTCTAGAAATAGAGAGGGGAAACTGACATTTAGGAGTGGATTTTGTTGTGAACCTGTGTCATTTCCTTTGGTCTACTAGTACAGCCATGCTTTGGTAGGATGGGAGGTGGGGCAGGGGTGTTGAGCAAGTCCACAGTCAGTGAGTGTAAGTTTGTGGTTGTGTATATGTACACTTAATTTTCTTTTGGATTCTGCATGACCTAAACTATGTAGACAGCTGAAGTTGTTTTATTCTTGATATGTAATTTCTACATTGGAGAAGTTGGGGGGATCAGAAAAAAAATCTAATCTTCCCTCTTTATTGCTAATGCAACCTAGAAGTCCATTTCATACCTTTCTATCAAGCCATCAATCACTTTCAATCCCAGAAAGGATGTATCAGTGTAAAATTCTAGGTCTCCATACTTATGACTCCACTAAGGAAAGCACGTCTCCTTGTTTAGCACTCCCTTATATAGACAGTCTTCTAGAGTATGAGCTCTCTGAGGGCAGGGACTGCTTTGCATTTTCTATCTCCAGCACTCTAGCATACAATGTATGGTACATATTAAGCAATTAAGAAATGATTTTTATTCATTCTGTCTTATTTTCCTATTAGACTAAAAGTTCCATAAAGGCAGGGACCACATTACATCTAGATGTTACATTTTCTCCAATGCTTAGTGCAACATTCTGCATATATTGGCACTTAATAAATACTTGATGAATTATATTACAGTATTACATTTGAGTCTAAAAGACAAAAAAGAAGTCAGTCAATCCAATTAGTTATTAACCTAAATTCCCAATTACAAAGATTAGCTTTTAGGACTAAACATATATATATATTTAAGTATAATGGGGAAAGGAGAAATATAATATTTGTATTAATACTTCTACATTACTCAAGGTATTGAGTTCTATATTTTAGACTTGGAATCAGATATGAGTTCAAATCACTTTTCAGAATTGTATTAACTGTTTGATAATACCTAAGTCAACCTTGAAAAGATTCAATTTTCTCATCAATAAAAGGATGATATATACTATTTGCATTACTTATCTCACAATTCCTCTGGAATTCACATTCCATAAGTAACAACCTTCCCTTCATTTTAGATCCTTTCTTCTTGTGCTGCTCCTGTCTTATGGCGATCACAAAGATGATTTCTCCCAGATGACACTGAATTCCTTAGTGCTCTTTAGCATCAAATCTTCCCATGCAATATCTTACCCAAAGAATTATAAGACTCTTCATTCTGCATTACCTCTAACTCACCTTTTGCTAACTTTATTTTCTCCTTCAGTGTTCAATTTTGCTAATATCACTCAAAAATCTTTTCTTTTTTTAAGCTCATTCTATTGAAAGTCATCACCCAATCCATATCATACTGATATGGCTACAGCAAGATGACTCAATTAATGAAGCACTAGACTAGGCATCAGGAAACCCCGATTTTAAATCTAAACTCAGATACTAACTGGGGAAGTCATTTAACCTTACAGTGTCTCAGTTTCCTCATATGTAAAATGGGGATAATAGCACCTAATGCTGAATCAATCTCTGCCTACTGGACATTTCAAACTAGATGTCCCATTAAGTATTGCAAATTTAACATGGCCAAAACAGAACTCACACTTTTCCTACTTTTCTTCTGAACTTCCTAATTTTTATCAAAGACATCACCATCCTTACAGTTTTCCTGGTTTGAATCTTAGTCTTATCCTCAAATCATCATTTTCTCTTAGTCCTCAAATCCAATCAGTTCTAAATTTCCCCACTTCCTCAAAGTCTTTCACACCTGCCCTCCTCTTATTATTCACAAAACCTATCTCTTAGCTCAGGTCCTTATCTCCTCATTGCCAGGATTATGGCAATAGTTTCCTAACTGCCCCAAACTTCTCTACTGCAATTCATTTCCTAAACAACACTCAAGATGATTTTCCTTAAATACAAGACTGTCAATATCACTCTCTTATTAAATAAACTTTAGTGGCTCCTTGCCTTTTGGATGAAATATCCATTCTTTTATTTGGCTTTTAAAGTTCTTCAAAATCTAGCACCAATTTCTCTTTTTAGTCTCATTAATATGATTAACCTCTTTGGTACAGCCAAATTGGCCTTGCTATTTATTCCTCATAGAAGGCTTCCCAACCCCCTCACTACCATGCCTTTCCCCCGGGTATCCTATATGTCCCCATGAATTCTTTCTTTACCTTATCACTTTACCTTTTTAAAAACAACATTTTAAAAAATTTCAATAGTATTTCATTTTTATAATTACATGTAAAGATAGTTTTCAACATCCATTTTTATAAGATTTTGAGTTACAGATTTCTCCCCCCCTTTCCCTCTTTTTCCTTCCCCCTTCCTAAGACAGCAAGAAATCTGGTATAGGTTATACATACATAATCATTTTAGTCATATTTCATGTTACTCATGTTGTGAAAGAGAAATCAGAACAAAAGAGAAAAACCAGGAAGAAAAAAAAAAGCAAACAAATAACAAAAAGAGATGATAATAGTATGCTTCTATCAGTATTCAGCCTCCATAGTTTTCTCTCTAGATGCAGATGGCACTTTTTATCCCATATATGGAATTGCCTTGAATAACTCACTATTGAAAAGAGATGAATCTATCAGAATTGATCATCATATAGTCTTGTTGTTGCCGTGTACAATGATCTCCTGGTTCTGCTGATTTCACTCAGCATCAGTTCATGCAAGTCTCTCTCCAGAGAGGGCTGCCACAAACATTTTTGCACCTGTGGGGCCCTTTCCTTCCTTAGATTTCTTTGGGATATAAGCCCAACAGAAACTCTGCTGGGTCAAAGGGTATGCACAGTTTGGTAACTTTTTGAGCTTAGTTCCAAATTTCAAGCGCCACCTTCTACAGAAGCCTTTTTCTGATTCTCCCAAAGGCAAATGCTCTTTCTACTTAAACTTATTCAACCAATCAATTGTACTTGACTTTTTATGACCTCAATGACCAATTGTTCAAGGGGTTTTCTTGGTAAAGATACTAGAGTGGTTTGCTATTCTCTTTTTTTCCAGTTTTATGAAGGCAGAGGTTAAATGACCTGGCCAGGGTCACGTGGCTAGTCTAGTCTTGAGATCAGATTTGGACTCTGGTCTTTCTGACTTCAGGTACACTGTTCTATATACTGTGCTATCTAGTTGTATTACTCTCTTGCATTTATATCATATTAATCCATATATATTTAGATTTGTACATATCTCCCCCCTTCCCCAAACAGAATATAAGATCCTTGAAAGCACAGATTGTTTCATTTTTGTTTTTGTATTCCAGGATCTAGCAAACAGACTGGTAAATAGTAGGCATTTAATAAATGCTTGTTGATTAATTATGATCCTCATCTATAGGGAATGTCACTAGCTTAGAGGAAAAAGAAAGAGAGGGCAAGAAAGAAAGGGAGAAGAAGGGAGGGATCAAACAGTTCTTTAAGATTCTAGAGAGGTACATAGGGAGTAGTAACATTTCCCCCTTACAACCTCAGGCCCCTGAAGGTCACTGAGCTGCCAAGGAATTGATAAACTTTGTTTTTTCCTTTGTCTGAAGGGTCAGGAAGGAATAGACACTGATTTGCTTTTTCCTGTTGCACAAAATTAAAAAGCTCAGTTTGACAGCTCAGAGGAGCTGTGAATATGTAGCTGGAATTTTCCAATGTACTTTAACCAGAAACAGAAGTTGGTTAGGAGAGGTGATAGAACACTTCTTAAAAGAAGTCAACCTCAAACCATTCCTTAAAATGTAACAATATCAGATTCATGTTAACAAGGTCAAAGATGATTAAGCAAGGTCAAAGAGTTACTTTGTCAAAAGCCCATAATCCTCAAACAACAATAGAACATTAGAGCTGGAAGGGATCTTATAATAGAGAATATTTGGTAATAAATCACAGAACCTCAAAAATCAGATTTGAAAGAACCTTTAGAGACCATTTTGCAGATGAGGAAATTGAGGCCCAGGAAGTTGAAGTAACTTGTCCCAATACTTAAAAGTATTTAATAGTAAATAAATAAAAGATAAGTCTCATTTGGCATTTAATGTTTGCTATATACCCAGCTTCTTAAACTTAAGCTACATATGGGGCTTGTAACAATGTGGGGGTTGTGAGATTGTGATTTATTATCAGCAAATATTTTATTTGTATATCCATTTTATATACCTACATACCCAAGGTCACTTAAAAATTTCTTGGACAAAAATGGGTGGTGAGTGAAAAAAGATTAAGAAACCCTGCCTTATAAACTGGTCTGTGAATGCCTTCTACTTCTCTGCTATCCATCCAAAAAGTTTATTTGCTGTTCTCCTTGGACTTGCGCTGATTCTTCCTCATCCCTGGAATACTGCATGACAACCTCTGACTTTTGAAATCCTTGGCTTCCTTTAAAATTCTGTTCTCTTCAAGGAAGATTTTCCTGGTCCTTCCAACTACTACATACTTTCTATTGTACTCTATGTTTATCTTGCATGTTAGCATTTATATATGTTGTATATGTTATTTGTATCATTAAAATGTACTTCTTTTTTTAATTTTTTAAATTTTATTTGCATAACATATGTGTGGGTAATTCTTCAACAATAACCCTTACATAGCTTTCCGTTACAGATTTTTCCCCCAACTCCCCACCCCTCCCCTAGATGGCAGGATATCCACTACATGTTAATTATGTTAAAATATTGGTAAATCGAATATATGTATACATATTTCCAAACTTGTCATTGTTGTGCAAGAAAAATCTTGTCTACACAAACGATATATCAGATAAAGGAAACACAATGTAAGCAAACATCAATCAAGGAGTATGAGAATGTTATGTTGTGGTCCACATTTCGCATCCCTCTCTCTGGGTGTATATGGCTTTCTTCAGTGAACAATTGGAGGTGGTTTGAAACATATCATTGTTGAAGAGAACCATGTCCATCAGAATTGATCGTCATATAGTACTGTTGTTGCCGTGTATAATGATCTCCTGGTTCTGCTCGAAATGTACTTCTTTTGAGGTCTGGGATTATTTTAGCTTTTTCTTTATGTCTCCAATTCTTAGTACAGTGCAGGTACACAGAGAGGGCTTAATCAATGCTTGTTGGTGCCCTGAATATCTTCATTATCCTTTATTTGGTTTCTTCTTTTGTGTATTAAGACTAATTCTCAGTTAAAGAAGATCTCTCTTAATAGAAGGTAGCCATTTCATTCTACAGAGCAAACCCCCCAAAAAACAAGAGAAAACTTCGTCCTGGGTTTTGCTGATGAAGAATTCATACCTTTTAATCTATATAAGTTACTTTAGTGACAAATTCTATTATCTTTCCAACAGGAAAAAGAAAAAAAAAACTTTTAAAAGCCTACTAAGAAATAAGGTTATTTAGTCCAAGTTTGGATTGAATCACTTGCCCACCTTTCTGAAGTAATATGAAGAAAAAAGAGACAATATTCCCCAAGAGTCAGTCTATAGACATAGCTTTGATTGGGAGAAAGGAGAAAGAAGGTAAGATACTTTTGTTTCATGAGCAACAACAGTTCTTCCTCTGAAAACTTTTCTCTTGCTGTATCAATTAAGGATGAAGCACCGTGTAAGGCAAAGAACAACAAACTGGGAGTTCACAGCAATGCATTGGTTTTTGAATCTGACACTTATCTGCTGATTAACACACAAAAAAGTCATTGTTCCCTCTCTGAGCCTCAATTTCTCCATCTCTAAAAGGGTGGGGCTGGATTTCTTCCAGGTCTAATTTATGTTCTAAGGTAGAGCCCGCTTCTAACATATGTTCTAATATTCTATTTTCCAAAATTCACCCAATTCTAATATTCTATGATTTTAATCTTCATTTTAGCCACACTTGAAAGAATCTACAAGAGATTCCAATTACCTATCAGACCAACTTCTCAGTTTGGCATTCAAAGAAAGCATCATGTTCCCAAATTACCTAGCAACTTGATTTCCAACTTTTTCTCAACATAAAACCTCTATTTCACTCATAACTCATTCTGCTTATTTCCCTATTCTCTGCATACCAGGCCAGTTCCTGCTTTTAGATTTTTTTTCTCTCTCATGCTATTGACTCATAATTTGGAATGCCCCCTTCCCTTCTTCTGATTCCCTTTTCCTCTGGTCCATAAAGCAATATGGCATAATGGAAAGAGTACTGGATTTGAAATGCGAAGACATGGATACAAATTCATTACTTATGTTGTATGGACAAGTAATTTTATCCTTCTGAGTCTCAGTTTCCTTATTAATAAAACAAGGATCTATACTAGATCATTTTAAAGAACTTTTCCAGCCTAAATCCTACAGACCTATAATGACTCTTCTCTGAATTAGAAGAGTACTTTTAGATCTTGCCATACTTTAGAATATGTGATTATATTGTTTCTCTTCCTCCTAGTTTTTCCCTTCCGGTTCAAATGTGCAATATGTAATGCCTGTTGACCTTATACCTCCATGAAAAGGGTTAATTTGAGTACTTCTTTCTCTTTGTATTTGTTATATTTGTTTTTAGTATTTTTGTGTTGTTCTTTCCATTTACATTGCTGTAATTAGCATGTGTGTGTGTGTGTGTGTGTATCTTGTTCAATAGTTCATTTCTCCATGACCCCATTTGGGGTTTTCTTGACAAAGATACTAGAACAGTTTGCTATTTCCTTCTCTAGCTCATTTTACACATGACAAAATTAAAGCAAACAGGATTAAGTGACTTGCCCAGGATCACATAGCTAGTAAGTGATTCAGGTCTTTCTGACTCCAGGGCTAGCACTCTATCCAATGTGCCATCTCATGGATCCCTGTAATACCTGCCTTTTGCCAATCTACTGGGAGGCTTGGGAGAGTCTTCTTTGACAAATTCATGATGGAAAGTTTTCTTCTTCAGTGTTTCAGATCTTGCTTCACCTGCTTGTCAATTTACTGAAAGCTTTTCATTTGGGTGCCGAATTGGGATTTAATATATATACAAAAGGCTGGAATGGACAAACATACATTCTCTTCCCTCATGGCTTTTGAGTGGAATTAAAAATGTTATAAGGCTCTGGGTAGGAAAACTGGTAAGATGCCAATAGCCAAGTCTATACATACACAAACATACATATTTTGTATATTGTGTAGAATATATATTGTTTTCTTGGCTCTGCTTATTTCACATACAAAAAGTGCTATAATAAATATTTTGGAATATATGGGAACTTTCTTATTGATGGCTTTCTTGGGGGAATAAGCTGAGTCTCTGGTTCAAAGAGTATAAAAGGTTTAGTCACTTTATTTGCATAATTACAAAATGTTTTCCAAAATGGTTGTGACATTTCATAATTCCATCAACAAGTATCAATGAACCTGGCATTTTATCACCTCTCTAATACTGACTATTGCCATTTATTGTTATCTTTGCCAATTTGCAGGAGTTGATGTAAAATCTCAAGGTTTTGATTTACATTTCTCTTATCAGTCATGTGAAGCATCTTTCATATTTCTGTAAATACTCTGCAATTCTTTTGAAAGCTGTTTATTCATATCTGTTCACTACTTATCTATATCCGGGCACAGGTTTAAGTTCCTATATGTCTGAAGTTGATATTATGAATCTGAGTGTGGAAATTTAACTTACTGCTCTAACTTTTTGGAATTTAACTGTCAGCTATCCCCTTCAGATATATGGCATTTGTAAATCTGACAGACATGTCTCCTATGATGTCATCTAAGTCACTGATAACATTGCTGAACTAGATAAATGGGGTACTTCACTGGACTTTGTCCTCCAAGTTGACTTCAAGTCACTCATTGATGATACTCCAAATCCATTTATTTGGGCTATCGACTCTCCACTTTGATCAAGAATACCATGTCAACCCACAAGTTTAACTATCCTGTCAAAATAAGAAATTAGGTAAGTTTGGCATTATTGATTTTGGTAAAATTATGTTGGCTTTTAGTAGTTTCCTTATCTACATGCTCATGCAGGAGGTATAAGTCAAATTAAGTACTCTCAAGCCTCTTTTACTTATATATGTAGGCACAAAAAAGAGTAAGCTCTTTTCTTTTGATAGCAATTTAATTTTGAAGGTTCAAAGCAGTAGAACAATGAAGATTACTGAATTAACACTTTGGAATGCTAAAACTTATACTTGGGTGCTGGCTGGCCTTGACCTTTAAAAGGAGAGAGTAAAACAGATACAAACAAAAAAAGAGAAAAGCACACAGCCACTGATCCTGAGCCACATTGTGTAGACCAGGAAAGAGGCTTGGATATCCACAAAGCTTCTACAGGGAATGATATCCAGGCAGGAAGAGTGACTCAGAGAGATAGAACCCCAGTGAGACAAGAGAAAGAGACTCAGAGCTTGAAAAAGAGAAGGTGGAAGATGAGATGGAGAAGCCCCAACTCTGAAACCTGGAAAAAATAGTGCATGGCCCTAAAGGGAAAAACAAAGTGACCCAGCTGGGAAGCATGCACAAAATGATCCTGTCCTTTCATAGTTACTATGAGTCACAAGAATTTTATTTCTAAAGAGAGGCAGGATTTCTCAGAAGAGAGAGTTGTTTAATGCTTTCTGGGAGAGGCAAGTTTTTCTGACTCTCGGGAGATATTAAACATTTTTTTTTTCCCCAGGCATAGAAGTCAAGCTCCTCATTTATAATTAATACCCTTCAAACTTTTCCTTTTTTTTGAAAATCGAGACATTTGCCTTTCTTCAGTCTGATGACACATTTCCCATTCCCCAAGATCTTTAAAAGATCATCAACAGGAGTGAATAAGCATCAGGAACTGTTCTTTCAGTATCCAATGATGTAGTTTCTCAAGCTGGGTCTAGTTACTTGAGTCCTTTAATAACAGAGATGCTGCATTACTTATCTTGCTTGGGCTTCCATTACCTACTATTTTTGTTCCATCCTTCCATGTATAAAGATCATTCTCTTTGGTATAGAAAACAAACAAAAAGAGTAGAATTTTCAGGATTCTCCTCATATCCATCATTTCTATCATATTCATCTGAGTAGCAGGCTCAGTCCTTCAAGCTTTCTTTCACTCTCCATTTTTTTTTTTTTTTTTTTTTTTGCTGAGGCAATTGGAGTTAAGTGACTTGCCCAGGGTCACACAGGTAGGAAGTGTTAAATGTCTGAGACCAGATTTGAACTCAGGTCCTCTTGACTTCAGGGTGCTCTATCCACTGCAACACCTAGCTGCCCCCTCCAAATATTTTTCAAAACAAATACACAAACTTTTACTTTAGCTAGCTCATTATTGTACACTAGTTCATTTTGGGATTCTAAAAGGGGGATACAACTCTTTTGCATTCATCCTCATTTACTATGTTTTCATCTTCTAGTGCATCTTTTTAATAATAGTGATAAAGATTATGATGTATATTTTAACATGTATAACATATATTAGATTGCTTGCCATCTAGGGGGAAGGAAAGGAAAATCTGAAATACAAGGCTATGCAAAGGTCAATGTTAAAAATTATCCTTGCATATGTTTTGAAAATAAAAAGCCTTAAAAATAAAAAAATAAAGATTATGATGATAGCTAATGTTTACATAGTACCTATTATGTGCCAGACCCTGTGCTAAGTACTTTGCAAATATTATTTCATTAGATTCTCTCAACTACCTGGAAGGTAAATGCTATTATTATTCCTTCTTTACTGGTGAAAAAACTGAGGCAAACAGAGGTTAAGTGACTTGCCCAGGGTCACACAGCTGGAAAGTATCTGAGGTTGAGTTTGAATGCTAGTCTTTCTGACTCCAGATCCAATGCTTTACTCACTGTGCCACCTGCCTCAAATTTTTATCATTTTCATATGCCTTTAGATTTTAGTCTTTAACAATTTTTTTTTGAGTTCCAAATTCTCTTTCTCCTTCTAGCCCTTTTCCCACTTACTGAAAAGGGAAGCAATATGATGCCCATTTTGCATGTGAAGTCAGGAAAAATATGTTTCCATGTTTCCATAATATCCATGTTTCATATTTTGCAAAAAAAAAAAAAAAAGAGCAAAGAAAGTCAAAGAAAGTAGTTTCAGCCTGCATTCAGAGTATATTAGTTCTCTCTCTGGAGGTAGATAACATTTTTTATCATGACACCTTTGGAATTCTTGTGGATCATTGTATTGATCAAAGAAATTTAGTTGATTATTGTCACAATACTTCTATTACTGTGTCCAATAGTCCTCCGTTTTCGCTCACTTCACTTGCATAAGTCCATATTGGGTTTTCCATATTTTTCTGAAATCATTCTGATTATCATTTCTTATATCACAAATGTATTCCATCATAATCTTATACCATGATTTATTAAACCATTGCTCGACTGATGGGTTTCCCTTCAATTTCTAATTCTTTGTCACCACCAAAAAAGCTGCTATAAATATTTTTGTACATATAGGTTCCTTTCCTGTTTCTTTGATCTCTTTGGGATACAGACCTAATAATATTGCCTAGTCAAAGGGCGTTTTATAGTCCTTTGGGTATAGTTCTAAATTGTTTCACAGAATGTTTCAATCAATTCACAATTTCACCAACAATGCATTAGTATCCTCACTTTTTCGCATCTCCTCCAGCATTTGTTATTTCCATTTTTCTGTCATGTTAGTCAATTTGATAGATGTGAGGAGGTACCTCAGAATTTTTAAATTTGTATTTCTATAATTAGGGATTTAGAGAATTTTTTCTTCTGACCATAGACAGCTTTGATTTCTTCATCAGAAAACGGCTTGTTCATATTCTTTGAACATTCTTCAATTGAGAAATGTCTCTTATTTTCATAAAGTTAACTGTTACACACACACACACACACACACACACACACACACACACACACTTGAAAAATGAAGCCTTTATCAGAGAAACTTGCTGTAAAAAAAAGTTTCTTTCAGTTTCCTGCTTTCCCTCGTGCCTTCAGATTTTAAAAATCTGAATTGGTTAATGAATTCTCTATGCAGCCATATTGGTCTATGTATGCAACTCACTCATTTTCTCTTTATCAGAATCATTTCTTTTTACCTTCAGAATTCGATTCTTGAGAGCATCTTCTTCCTCTTTGCCCAACTTCCCTTATAGAGCTTAGCCCATTGGATTCTATCTGTGTCTTCTCTAAAACCTTTGAAAAAATATGCTCCCCAAATCTAAGGTACATGTCAGACTGTATCCAATATTCCTGTACTCCATCATGAATCTTATACTAGAATGATCACATTCTCTCAAGGTTCCTATTATTTCTACTTCAGTTTTGTCTTGTTAGTCAGAATTAAATATGGAACAGCAGTCCTCCCTGTTATTTCCTCTACCTTTTAAAGAATGAAATGCAGGAAACCACTCATTTTGAGGGTCCTTCTGCTTTTGCAGAAAAGAGAGTATTCCAGCTTATGTCTAGATAGTTCCCCATTACTCATATAAGAGGCCTCCATGCTATTATCTGTGACTAATCTGTGTCCTAAGTTCCTTACTGTATCGTCCTTTCTGACTAGATAACCTGTACTTGCTTCTCTATCTCCCTCCTTTGATCTTTATCCAAATGTTTTCTATTGAAACCCAGCATAGACACCTGTATCTCTTCACATGAGTACATCTATATAATAGAGCCACATTCCAATCATGAAAGCTAGCCCACTGAACATTAGAGATATAAAAGGGATCAAATATTGATCAGCTAAATAAGCATGTACTGAACACCTATTAGATGCTAGTCACTGGGAATAAGAAGACATCTCTCCCACCCTGAAAAAAACAACCCAACAACAACAAAAAAAGACTTCAGTTTCTGTCCAATGGAAGGTTAAATTCTACAAAGGAAGACAACAATTAAGCAAGTATAAAATAAATACAAGGTCACTTTTTAGAGGGGGAGAGAGAACTAGAAAATATAATGGAATTAGGAAAGGCCCTATACATATGATTTCTAAAATGTTAGAAAAGTAGATTGGATGCAAATTTTGAAAAGCTTTAAATGATAAAACAGGAATCTTTATTTGATGCTAAAGATAAGAGAACCATTGAAGTTTTCTTGGTTTGAAGACCTCTTATTTTTCTTGTTTATAATTCATGCTTTATATACACATATGTGAAGACATTGCAGTTCTTGCTGGCTCTCTTCTTAGAGATTATTTCTCACATATTACTGGTCTTCTCTTTGGACATTCCTTTTCTTCCTCCTTGGACATTCCCTATTGAACAAGGCTTCTTTTTATGGCTCTTTTTATGTATGGGGGCTGGATTAGCTGCTAAAGTTCCTTCCAATTCTCAAATTCTATAAATCTGAGGTTTCATGTATCATATATACTATCCATCATACTACAATTTATATATGCATATTATTAATTTTCTTCATTAGATGGTAAGCTCTTTGAAGGCAAAGACTACCTCTTTTTACTGTTCAAATAAGTTTTGATATGATGTAATATACAGAGTAAGCACTTTAACAATATTAGTTTAACTTAATGATATAAAGCCAGGGTTTACATATATAACTATATATATATAACTATATATATATATATATATATATATATATATATAACTAAAGAAACTTTCTGTCTCTGTCTCTGATCAGCTATCAGAGTAGTGAATCAGGGAAATGCTATATAGATATATTTAGATTTTAAGAAAGCATTTGACAGGCTGTGTTAACTGGAATGGATTTCAATTCAATCATTCAAGGTTTGATGCCATTTTGGGAAAAAGTCTCTAGTAAAGGGACACAGGGATCTATGCTTAGCATTGTGTGAGTCAACAATTTTTAATTCATAACTTAAATATTTTGTAAAGCTGGATGAGAAACCTAGTCATAATTTAGAAAGATTTCATCAAACAAATGTTGGAAAGAATCTAATGAGATAAAATCTAATGAGATTGAGTGTTTTAAGCTTGCATTCAGAAAATCATTTAAAAAGTACAAAGACAAGTGATGCATGTTTAGACATTGACTCATCTGAAAAACATGAATACAGAGTTAATATGAGAATTCTTGTGAAACAGAATATAAAAAAGCTAATGCAATCTTAAACTGCGTTAAAACAAATATAGTGTACAGGATTAGGGAAGTGACTGGCCTGTTATACTCTGCCTTGGTTAGATCACATTTGGAATCTACTTTTCAGCTGTGAAGGTTATTCTTTTTGGAAGTACATTACTAACTTAAAATCATAGAGAAGAGAGCAAACCAGGATTGTGAAGAACACATAGATTATGCCATATGAGTATTGCTAGAGGGGATTAATAATTTTTAGTTTAGGAGAAATACAATAATTAACTGTAAGTACTTTAAAAAAGTTATCATGGGGAAACAGTATTAGCATCCTGCTTCATAAGAGAAATTAGAACTAAAAATTGCAGGTGGAAAATTAGTAATTAAGAGCTATTCATTGGCTGAATGAGTTATGGTATATGAATGTTATGGAATATTATTGTTCTATAAGAAATGACCAGCAGGATGATTTCAGAAAGGCCTGGAGAGACTTGCATAAACTGATACTAAATGAAGTGAGTAGAACCAAGAGAACATTGTACACAGCAAAAACAAGATTATGCGATGATCAATTCTGATGGACATGGCTCTTTTTAATGATAAAGTGATTTAGGCCAATTCAAATAGACTTGTGGTGGAGAGAGCCATCTGCATCCAGAAATAGGACTGTGGGGACTGAATGTGGAGCACAACATACTATTTTCACCTTTTTGTCGTTGTTTGCTTGCATTTTGTTTTCTTTCTCATTTTTTTTCCTTTTTGATCTGATTTTTCTTTTGCAGTGTGATAACTGTGAAAATATGTATAGAAGAATTGCGCATATTTAACATATATTGGATTACATGCTGTGTAAAAGAGAGGTTGGGATGAAGAGAAGGAGAAAAAATTTGAAACACAAAGTTTTTCAAGAGTGAATGCTGAACACTATCCACACATGTATACTGAAAATAAAAAGCTTAAAAAAAAAAAAAAAAGAGCTATTCATCCAAACATAGAAAGAGCTGTCCCCAGAGGCATGCAGCAATCCCTCACTGTAGATCTTCAAGCAAAGATCATTTGTCAAGCATGATATAAAGGGAATTTTTTTTTCAGATAAGAGATTTATCTGTATCAACTCACTTAGATGACAGTGGAGCATTATTTGTTTCATTGGAGGGACATTTAGATCCTCTTCTAACTTGAAAATTCTGTAAGCCTCTCTTCATGTGGGAAAGGTCAAGCGACACTTTCCAAAAAATCATTTAGTGTTTGTAATATTGCATCAGGGATTTAGAAAAGAACAGATAAAAATTTCAAAGGTAATAGGTAGCATGCCCACAATACTACTTTCATTTCTCTATTCAGACATTCTCTGTGTTCCATAACCCACTGAAAATGTATCACTCCTGATATCAGCATTCAAGTTATTCTACAATGTGGCTATAACCTACCTGTCTAGAAGGTGCCAACCTTGGCTCCATTTGGTGAATCTTTCCAGGCTCTCCTAATATGAAACCTTCCCAACCTATCTCTTGCCTTCCCAATCTCCACCAAAGTGAAGGTAGATCTCTCAAAATTTTTACATGCATTTGATCTGAATTTTGCCTCTGTCCATAACAATTTTACCTCTCCTTCGCTAATATTGATGAATGGCTCTTATCTTTCTCCTTTGTCATTAAATTGTAATCTCACAGAGAAGGTGGTCCCATGAAATATTTATCTGCCTGTCCTGAGGGTTAACTGCAGGGCTTTGAGCATAACAATAATAAAAACTCCAATTTTTTTTGGTGCTTTAAATTTCATAAAGCACTTTTCTTATAACTTTATTAGATAGTTAGTTCAAGAATTATTTCCATTTTATGGATGAGGAAACAGACTCAGAGTAAAAGTGACTTTTCTACGGTCATAAGGCTAATAAGTATTAGAATCAGGTTTCCCACCCTGCTCTGTCTCCCTAATCTAAGTTGAAAACTACAGATCTTTAAGTATCATTGTTCAATTCAAAGAATATAATTCAATTAATATTTATTATTTGTAAAAGCACTGAGTTAAGTACTGAAGATTTAAAAGATATAAAAAGATATAAAAGATATTAAAAAGATATAAAAGAAAAAAAAGGGTTTATATTCTACTAGGGGTATAAAGTCTGAATAAAGGTAAGGGGCAGAAGAAATCAGAAAAACATTCTGTGGACATATTAGAAAAGGAAGAAAAGCAATAATTGAGGGTAAGGAAAGGAGCAGGGTGTTAAGGAAGACTTCATGGAAAAATAAAGGCACATGAGCTGAGCTCTGAAGGAAGATCGAGAATCTGAAAGTAAAAAAAAGTAAGGACTGCATTCCAAGCACTGGGGATAGCTTATGTGAATTTGTAAAAGTGGGAGAAGGAATCTTAAATTCAAATAACAATTGGTACTAGAGTATGACTGGCATATGGAGTTTGTGAAGGGAGTAACATAAAATAAGGTTTAACTTATAGGTGAAATTATGGAAGGTCTTAAATGCAAATTAATAAGGCAACTGTATTTTATCCTAGAAAAAATAGCCGATGTGCTACCTATTATGCAGAAGAAAGATGTGCTGAGAGACCTTCTTTAGAAATATTACTATGGCAGTTGTATGAAAGACTTGTTAGAGAGGGAAGAGACTGGAGGAATGCCCATTAGGATAGTTATAATACAAGCGAAAAATGATAAAAGTTCTCAAAAAAGAGGGAATCAATGAAAAATCCAAAGTCTTGATCATGAGTAACTGGAAGAAGTGTAGTATTCTCCACCAAAATAGGGAAGTTGAAGAAAGAGCAGATTTAGTTGGAGAAAGTTGAGTGGCTCAGTTTAGACATGATGAATTTGGAATATAGCAATCCAGGTGAAGAGATACAAAAGAGCGTCTGAATTATATTTTTTGTGGAAGAAAGATTCAAGATTGAACAGTTTTTTAAAATAATTATTTCATTAATTTATCTGACCACCCATTCTGCAATGTACAATTTACAGAGCAACAGGCCTGGGAATGGGAAAAATATAACATGGATCAGTAAGACATAGTCCTCATCTTTATGGAGAAGATTGGAGGGCAAGAAATGTGACACATACAATAAACCATAACTACAGAATAATTACATTGAATTGTAAGTTTCCATAGTGATTCTTGAAATTGTTAATATAACATTATGAAGCTGCAGAGCCATAGTTTAAGGACTGATGATATTCTTTTCTGTTTTACTATTAAATTTTTTAAAAAGATAATTGTTTTTGTTTTTTTAATTAAAGCTTTTTATTTGTATAACATATGTATGGGTAGTTCCCCAGCATTGATCTTTACAAAGCTTTCCATTACAAATTTTACCCCCAGGCCCCTCCCCTCCCCTAGATGACAGGAAGTCCACTACATGTTAATAATGTTGAAATACTTGAGAAAAAGGGCTGCCACAAACATTCTTGCACTGCTGGGTCAAAGGGTATGCACAGTTTGATAACTTTTTGAGCACAGCTCCAAATTGCTCTCCAGAATGGTTGTATCGGTTCACAGCTCCACCAACAATGTATTAGTGTCCCAGTTTTCCCACATCCCCTCCAACATTCATCAGAAAGATAATTGTTTTTCAAAAGTATTCACCATGCTCCGATTTTCATACTCATAATGCTATAATAGGAAATGAAAATACTCTTGTTTTCTATGTCTACAATCATCTTTTCAATGACGTCTTTGATAAGAAGCATAGTGAAGATGCATTGTTGGTGGAACTGTGAATGGATGCAACCATTCTGGAGAGTAATTTTGAGCTATGCTCAAAAAGTTATCAAACTGTGCATACCCTTTGACCCAGCAGCATTTCTATTGGGCTTATATCCCAAAGAAATCATAAAGGAAGGAAAGGAACCCACATGTGCAAGAATGTTTGTGGCAGCCCTTTTTGTAGTGGCTAGAAACTGGAAACTGAATGGATGCCCATCAATTGGAGAGTGGCTGAATAAATTATGGCATATGAATATTATGGAATATTATTGTTCTGTGAGAAATGACCAGCAGGACAATTTCAGAGAGACCTGGAGAGACTTACATGAACTGATGCTGAGTGAAATGAGCAGAATCAGGAGATCATTATACATGGCAACAACAATACTATATGATGATCAATTCTGATGGACATGGCTCTCTTCAACAATGAAATGTTTCAAACCAGTTCCAATTGTTCATTGAAGAAAGCCATATACACCCAGAGAGAGGGATGTGAAATGTGGACCACAACATAACATTTTCATGCTCTCTATTGAGGTTTGCTTGCATTGTGTTTCCTTTCTCTGATTTTTCTTTCTTGTGGATACGATTTTTCTTGCACAACAATGATAAGTGTGGAAATATGTATACATATATTCGCTTTGTCAAGTATTTTAACATAATTAACATGTAGTGGATATCCTGCCATCTAGGGGAGGGGTAGGGAGTAGGGAGAAAAAAATTGTAACAGAAAGCTTTGTAAGGGTTAATGTTGAAGAATTATCCATACATATGTTTTGCAAATTAAAAAAAAAAAAA
>JAJPUD010007689.1:9236-63268 GCA_023553655.1 Myrmecobius fasciatus
GAGAGAGAGAGAGAGAGAGAGAGAGAGAGAGAGAGAGAGAGAGAGAGGGAGGGAGAGAGGGAGGGAGGGAAAGAGAGAGAGAGAGGGAGAGAGGGAGAAAAAGAGAGAATGCTTCAATCTGTATTCAGACAATCCACAATAAGTTCTTTCTCTGGTATGGATAGGATTTTTCATCATAATTCCTTCATAATATTTACAGATCATTGTATTGCTAAGAATAACAAAGTCATTCATAGCTAATCATCCCAGATTATTGGTATTACTTTATATACAGTACATTTCACTTTGTTTGAATTCATGTAGGACTTTTCAAGTTTTTATGAGGGCATTCTGCTCACCATTTCCCCAATGTCTCTCCTAAAAAATTTAGAATTGATTACATGACATGGGAGACCCTGGCACATGATCACCCAGAATGGTGTGCCCTCATCAGAGAAGGTGCTGTTCTCTGAACAAAGCAAAATTGAAGTAGCTGAGAAGAAATGTGAGTTGTTAAACTAGAGAATCCAGCCCAAAGTTCCTATGGACTATTTGTGTCCAACCTGTGGCAGATCATTTTGAACTCATCTTAGTCTGATCAGCCACACACAGACACATTTTACCTTGCCTCTAACATAGTGATGTCATTTTGTTCTTTTTGGAGAATGAAGGATAACAGCCACCGTACACTGACTCATTCATTCATACATATGTATGTATATGCATATTGTGTATAGATACAAATATATTGCCTTCTCTCAATAGAATATAAATTCCTAAAGGGCAAAGATTTATCATTTATGTTTTTGTGTACCCTGCATCTAGTATGGGACCTGACATAGGATACTTAATAAATGTTGATTGGTTCATTAATTGTCTTTTTTGTTCACAAAAAAATGAAATTTATACTAAACTTGTTCTTCATCTGTAAGGGGAAAAAAACCCCAAATTCTTCCTTATCACTTTAGTCTACAAAGAGAATCAGTTATCCTAACAGCCTTTGAAATTAAGTTGCTACATTTTGGAACACTTACAAGAAGAATTGAGTCTAGAGAATATTTGTAATGTGAATCAATAAAGAATATAATCTTTTAAATATGTTTCCGATTTATAAAGTACTTTACATATGATATTTTATCTAGGTTTTACAATAATGGCATGAGTCAGGAAATATAAATACTATTTTTTCCATTAATCTGAGGGCTAGAAAGTACACAAAAGTTAAGCTATAGTTAGGGAATGCAAAAGGTTACACAGATAAGTTTTATAGCTAATACTCAAATCCTGGTTTTCTGATCCTAAATTAAAAAAAAAAATACCACAGCTGCTTCTCAATCAACTCCCTGGACCCAGCAGTTTCCATCTTACATTCTGACATTGGTATTTTGGATCTTCTGAAGTTTGGGATAGAAGTTCTAGGCTAGAAGGCTTTTAAAACAAATCTCCAGCTGAATACTCATCTGGTGCAGGTTCTCAAATGACAACTCTTCCCTAAAGATTTATGACCCACAGATGTTCATGCTGTGTTCATCAAGGACACAACTCTGTGTCATGTTAAATTGTTGGCATCCTTTCATTGATTCATTCATAGGGTATATGAGAATTTGAAATAACCTAGAAACAGAGAGCTTTAGGTCCTGAATCCTTCCCTATAACTGCAGTATGATAGAATAAATAAATCACTGGTCTTGAAGTCAGAGGCCATGGGTTCAAATACTTTTTTAATGCTTGCAATATGCTTGACCTTACTGGGATTCAGTTTCCTCATCTTTAAAATAAAAGTATTGAACTACCTGATGATGTCCCTTCCAGATCTTGATCTATGATCGATCCTTGGCTACTTGGGTGATTCTCCTATTTTAGTTCTAGATTTAGTAAAAGAAGACTTGCTTTGGTAATAGGTAGGAGTATTTATAAGTAGGATAAGGGCTTTAAGGAGGGAGGAGGAAGCAAAGAAGAGAAATCTGTAGGAACTGCATTTGTATATATGTCACTAGCTATAGCAATGAGATCAAAAGAGTTTTCTACCCCTTTGGTTTCTGAGTTCTTGAAACCTAGTGAAGGGTAGCAAGTGGGAGTGGGAGGAAGCTTGAAATAGCCCTGGATGGGCAAAAAATACTGGTGATACTTTTCATTAGTGTTCTAATTCAGAATAAACAATCCTTTTTACAACTTACTTTATAAAATTTGTGCCTGATTAGTCACCAAAGGTCAGATGAATCATCTCTTGCTAAAAAAATCCTGGTTTGTAGCAGTCACCAATTTCTAAATACTAAAAAGAGAACGTGACAGACAATGTGTTTTTAAGAAAATTGATAAAATGAGAATATCTGGGGATGTGATGATTCCTGCCAAAGGACATAATTCTTACCATGGAAGATTTTTCCACCCAAAGACCAGGATAGACAGAAAAACACTTATTCCCTGGCAATGTCTACAATGTTAGGTGCCCTGTTATATGGAGGGACATTATTGCCTCAGTATACTGGCAAGTTTTTTTTTTTTTTTTGTCAGGAGAAGCATCAGAGAAGAGATTGCCTCAGATGTTGATAAGCTTAGAAAATGCTGTCAGAGACTCCTGCTTATCCACTGATCAAACTTTACTTGGAACCACTGGAGATGCTTGTGTTAGTCTAACTAGAAGCACATATGCCCAGAAGGGCAATTCAAACAGACAGAATGCTTTCTTTACAAATCCACACACTACTCAACATTTGTTCATCAGGAGAAAAACATGGGGCATGCCTGGAAAATGTCATCAGTGTGTAGCTCAGTAGAGCACATTGGGATTCATGGTGAGGTGCAGGGAAACAGAGCAGAAGATAGGTCAGCAAACACCCTCCAGCCAGAGGCAGTCAGACAAGCAGCTACCATCCCAAGCTGTCCAACTTACAGCTGCCTGAGTGAGTACCTCAGTTAACTCCCTCATTTCTGAATAAGAGTAATAAAGAAGTCAGTATTTTGTTTTTGGACTCATCCACAATAACCCCAAAGGGGCCTATATTTATATTTATGTATATTTATATATGTATTATTATATATTATATATGTTTATTTATACAAGCTTAGAGTACAGAGGGAAAGAGTGAAAAGAACCACAATGAACTTTTTTTTTTTTTTTTACCATTTCAACCCTAAATATACCATCCTTCTTTTTTACTCCTCTGCCCCACCTCACACCTGGTCCACTCTGTACCAGAGATGTAGCTTTCCTCAGCTCTGTTAATCGTTGGTATCTTAACTTCTAGGGCCTCAGTTTCCTCACTTGTAAAAATGAAAGTGTTGGATTAGATGACCTCAAAGTTCTGAGTAACTATATCACTCCCTTTCTTAAAATTCTTCAATGTGCCTCCATTGCCTCTAAATAAATTACATAAGTCTCAGCATGGGATACAAAATTCTTTAATCTATAATCTCAATTGACTTTTCTTGATTTATTTCACATTATTCCCCTTATAGTCTCTACTTCCATCAAAATAGCCTGCTAGATGTTTCTAGTATACAAATATATCACCATTCATTTTCATGCCTTTGTGTTAAGTCTTCCATGTCCAAAATGTACTCCTTTACTTCTCCTTCTTAGACTGCAAAAGATATGGTAGAGATAGGATAGAATGTGCAGAGGTGGGAAGGATCTTAGAGACCAGTACTAGTTTTCTCAATGGGAGAATTGAGGGAGAAAAAGATTTTTACTCAGGGGACACAGTTAAACATAGATATTTCTGTCTCCAAATCCAAAGCTCTACACAATTGTTTGGATATATGCAATGAGAGAGTGAGTCAAGGATAACACTGGTGAGATTATGAATCTGAGGGGCTTGAATTGATGATGGTGCTTTCAACAGTAATGGGAAAGTTCAGAAGAGGAGGGAGTTTGGGAACAGAGTAGGGAAGAGAATGTATTCTGTTTTGGATACTTCACATTGAAGACATCTATAATACATGTTTTTCAAATATTCAAATATTGAATATTCAAATATTCAAATATCCAGGTATTGGATAATGCAGGACTGTAGCTCAGGAGAGAGAGTAGGTCTAGGTATATATACCTGCAGATTATCTGCAGAGATAATAACTGAATCTGTGGAAGTTGATCCAAGTGAGAAAACGTAGAGAGAAAAGAGAAAGCATTGGACAGAACTTAGCAGCATACCCCTTTTACTGATGTGTCATATATGACAATCCAATAAAGAAGTTCAAGATGGAATAGCCTAAAAGGTAGAGTGAACAAAAAAAGCAATGTCCTAAAAAGCCAGAGAGGTATGCAAGAGGATTGACTGCCCTAGAAAATCAGGAAGAAAGAGGATTGAAAAAAAAATTGGTGATTAAAAGATTCTTTCTCAATTGTAAAGAGAGTTTTTCCTGTTGAGGGGTAAGATTGGAAGCTCCATGGCTAAAACTTAAGAAAAGAGGGAGAGGGGAAGAAGTACTGAATGTATGTAAACTTTTTCTAGGAACTTGCCTAGACATAGAATGATAGAGATGTAGAGAGACACAGAACGCAGAACAGTAGAACAATGGTAGCATCTAGTGAGGCTTTCTTTTTTTTTTTTTTTTAAAGATATGAGAAATTTGGGCGTACCTGAAGGCTGAGGAGAAAGAACTACACGTTAGGGAAAGAATATATAGCAGGGAGAGAGCTAGAAAGGAAAAGAGAAAGAAAGAGAGAAGAGAGAGAGAAAGACAGAGATAGAGAAAGATGGAGAAAGAGAGAGACAGAGACAGAGACAGAGACCCACACACAGAGACAGACAGACAGAGACAGACACACACATACACAGATGGAGAGAGACAGAGAGACAGAGACAGAGAGAGACAGAGAAAGAGAGACAGACAGAGAGAGGCAATTTTGCTGGAGAATGATTGGCTAAATGCCTGAATACCTATAAAAGAAGTTCATGACTTTTGTGAACTAATGGTATTTGAATAATTAGACAAAAACTTGTAATTGTTCATTTCACTAGAGTTCCTTATGGTATTGAGTAGAAGTGTGTTTTCCCCTCTACTCCACCTTCTTTTGTTAATATTAATCTCATTTCCATATAACAGAAAATCTTATCAGAAAGAACAAAATAAAGTTATTATGCTAGCTTCTTAGGTGAACCCAAAGGCCAAATGAGAGGTCACTAAGTCTTACTTTCTAATGACAAACTGTTTTACATTTAAACAAAGCCCCAATCCTTGATTCAACCATCCACATTACCAGAGACAAAGCAAACATGAGGGTTAAAAAAAATTGGCAGATATTAATGTGAGGCTTTGCTATGCTTATTCTTGTTTTTCAATAGCTTCATTTTATACCCTTCTGATTTTGAAAGGAGCCAAGCCATCTCCTCTCCCTCCCTCCCTCTCTCTCTCTCTCTCTCTCTCTCTCTCTCTCTCTCTCTCTCTTTCTCTCTCCTTCTCTGTCTCTCTGTCTCTGTCTCTCTGTCTCTGTCTGTCTGTCTATCTGTGTGTCACTCTCTCTCTCACAGGAGGTGTATGGGGCTGTCCTCCTGGTTTGTGAATGATGACCCTGCTCATGTCAAGGTCTAGTTTGATGAGCTTCTAGAGCTCATATGGAATTCTGTGTTCTAGTCATTAGCCAGAGCTAACATTTAGAAGAGACACTTATAAAGTATTAACCCTGGGCTTATATTTCTCTGAATTGGGTGGTTGTTGAGAAAACAAGAGATCTCTTGAATAGTGAGTCAGTGTGGGTTCAATATTTAAAGCATAACATTGATAAAAAATAGATCTAGAGATTCTTCCTTTTAAAAAAAAATTCTTATTTCTTAAAGGATATTATCCTTAAAGGTAAGGACTAATTTGTAAATTGAGACAGATTGAGGCTACAGGACAAGAGTTTGAATAAAAACAACCTGGAAACATAAGAGCCATGTTTCAGTCTTTGCTTAGTCAATTAACTGGCTGAGTGACCTTGTGCAAATCACACAATTTTTCTGGAACTCAGTTTTCTCATCTGTAAATTGGATTTAATGACCTAGAAGTTCTTCTAATTCTAGGAGTTTATGAGTAATATTCATAAGATTATTCCTAGGGAAGTCCAAGATGACCAATTTCTCAGGAACACAGGATTTCAGAAATAGGAGTGATCTTTCAACCAATCTGATCCATACAATTAATTAACCAGCCTCTAATTGAGGAATGAGGAGGAATCTACTACCAAGCCCCTAATTAGGATGTTTTTTCTCAACATCAAGCTTAAATTTTACTTTAATTTGGGGCCAAACCAGGTACTATACTTGTTTCCTTCCTACAATGACTTATTGGCATTTGGATTATATATATGTATATGAACACACACACATTTATTCTCTTTCACACACATATATGAATATTTATATACATATATATATATTCCATATTGATATATACACTAGAATTAAACATGAACATGAACCTACAAGAAAAGATACAAATTAAATCACATTAAAAAACATTCTGGATAGGCAGTGAGATATAGTGGGAAAGAGCAGTGGCCCTGGAGGCAGAAAGCTTTCCTGCTACTGAAATTTATTCCACTTGTGACTTTGAATGTGAAATAATCTCTCCTTGATCCTTATTTTTCTCATCTATAAAAATATGGGGCCTGACTAGGTGATTTCTAAAGAACTTCCAACTCTAGATATATGACCCTGCGATCCTTGATTAGCAACAGAAGGAAAGTGAAAATAGTGAAAGAACAAAGATGCACCAATTTTCCTTAGGCCTTAAGCTTATAAACAGTTGGCTTGGTTACTAAAATGGAAGCAAGAGAAGTCTATCACTATGAAGTACGATGCTGTCACCTGGTGATCAGATCCTGAATTACAAGGACATTGCCTTTTTCATTTCCATTGTGATTTGAAGAAGACATGGATAAGAACCACACAAAATGAGAAATCATGGATGGGAGTATCCACAATGATGAGACTGCAGATTTGTTATAATATTCACATTTTAGGAGACTTAGAGATGCTAGAGGGAAAGAGATTTTAGAATTTATCTCATTCTACTCTCACTTTTGGGAAGATCCCAGAGATGTAAAATGAATTATTCAAATGTTATTATAAACTGAATGGCAATAAAGCAAAGAGCAAAATCTACATTTCAGGTGGTCTAAATTGGTATGCTTTCCTTAATTGCATCATGCCTCCCATGCATTTGGTTGAAGGTTAAACAACCAAAGACCCATTGACTAACACCTAAACTGGGATTTGCCTCAAAACTTAATTTCTGGCTCTTTAGTTTAATAATCCTTGCCAACTTAACTCTTTGGCCAGATAGGCTTTTGGGAGGAACTGTATGAGAGTCAATGGAAATTAATCTTTGGATTACTTGGATTTATTTTCTTCTTGATTCTATTTTGTTTTAAATTAATTTTTTCAAATATCTTTATTATATTGCCTTTGTTTCCCAACATCTCTCCCTTCTATTTTACCCAGAGAAAGTCATCATTTATAAAAGTAAGTTAAAAAGAAAGGAAAAATGGCAAACTAGCAAAATTAAGCAACATATCAACCAATTCTGACTGTATTCAGTGTTCTACACCCATAGAGACTCCTTTATACAAAGACAGGAGGGAGGTATCTTTTTTGGGGGAGCAAATTGGCCATTATTTTGTGGTGGTTCCTTCCTTTGACATTGTTGTGGTCATTGTCTATATTATTTTCCTAGTCCTCACATAAAAGTCTTCCAAAATAGTCTTGTGAAAGTATTTTTATTGCTTCATATAGGACAATAAGTATTTAATTACTGTGTTTCCTAACCCCCTCTTACCTTTCTAGTCTTCTTATATCTTACTTCCCAGAGTATACTCTTGTATACACTGTGACACAGTGACACAGACCTCTTGGCTGGTCCATGAGGTTCTATCTCTTGGTTCCAGAGATTTTTTCTGGCCATCCCTTATGCCTCAAATGCGTTCTTTTTTCACTCTGCCTATTGACTTTCCTGGCTTTTTTAAAATCTCAACTAAAATTCCTGCTTCTATAAAAAAACTTTCCCAACCCCTCTTCCCAACCTTCCCTCTGTTAATTATTTATTTATTCTTTATATAGTTTGCTTTGTATGTTTTTGCTTGCATGGTGCCTCCCCCATTATATTGTAAACTCTTTGAGGTAAGGAATTGTCTTTTGCAATTTTTTTTTTTTATATTCTCAGAACTTAGCACAATGTCTGATACATAGTAGCAACTTAATAAATATTGGTTGATTGATTGTTGGGTCTTTGTTTCCTCATTTGTGAAATGTGAAGTTTGGGGTAGGGAAGGTAACCACCACAAAATAATGGCCAACTTGCTTCCCCCAAAAAGATATGACAATGTACCTCCCTCCTGTCTTTGCATAAAGGAGTCTCTATGGATGTAGAACACTGAATACAGTCCGAATTGGTTGATATGTTGCTTAATTTTGCTAGATTGCCATTTTTCCTTTCTTTTTAACTTATTTTTATAAATGATGACTCCCTCTGGGTAAATCTATAGTCCTACAGTCTTAAACTATTAGTTATCTTTTCATAATTTTGCATCTTCCATGGAAATAGACAGGAAATTCCTAGAAGATAGAGAAAGAATCCTCTTTGTATCCTCCTATAGAAACAGGCAATGTCTTACATGTAATAAATATCTCAGAATTTTTGATAAATGAAGCAGGTAAGTGCCTGCTCTCTAACAGCATGACATAATATTAGTGTGTGTTTGAATGCATTTATAAGATTATGTTTGCCTGACTTATCCCATAAGCTCCTTGTAGAAGACACTTGCACTCTGCAGGCAGATAAATGTAAAATAAATTCTGTGAATACAAGCAGTAGCTCCCACTTTTGTTCAGGCACTTGGAAGTCAATAGTCCCTGCCATGTTGCCTCTCCTTTTTCATCTCCCACTGGTATGCATGTGTGGGCATGCAAGGAACTCTCTTTCTCAGAGAATTGATTATGGATCTACAAAAATCAACACTTTTGGCAAGACTCAGTTCCTTCTCTGTTAATGAATTCACATGAGTTTAAGTCACTGTCACTGTTATTTCTACCCCCATTTTTGGACTCTAGAAAGATAGGGGAAAAAAGGACATAGGTCAGAACTTTAGAGAAGAAGATTCCCATTTCCATATTTAGGAACAGAATATAAATGTGGAGTCAGCAAAGGAAGCTGAGGAGAGGTCAAACTGGAAATGACCTACCATACTATCAAGTACTCTATCC
Source organism: Myrmecobius fasciatus (assembly GCA_023553655.1). Lineage (NCBI taxonomy): Eukaryota > Metazoa > Chordata > Mammalia > Dasyuromorphia > Myrmecobiidae > Myrmecobius > Myrmecobius fasciatus. The sequence continues at coordinate 18,401 of JAJPUD010007689.1, forward strand.
CTTAGTAATGAGTGTGTTTAGGTGGAAACAAAGACACTATTCAGAAAGAAGGAATGGTCTTTTGTTCTTTAGGGAGGGGCTTGGGAGACATGAAATCATATGTGTATTTCAACCCATTTTGTAAACCTTTATCTTGTTCTCTTTCTGTCTCTCTTTCTTTTTGTCTGTCCCAGTCTTCTGCCTCCATCCTACTATCATAAATGAAGGAAATGTCCTCCATTTGGAAGACTGGCTTACCACTTGTTTGATTTAAATTCTCTAGTGCCTTTTCAGAAGTTGTATACAAGAAAATATCTCATAGGTAAAAATAAAATCCAAAAAACACAGAGCTTGCCAATGGTTCCGTTTTTTTTTTTTTTTTTTTTAATAATAGATGCTCTGAAATGCATTTAAAATTGGCTAGGGATAAAGGGCATCAATCTTCTTCCTGTTGCATCCTTTTGATTAGGAAGTGTGGGAGTGAATAGTTGGTGTTGGCACTTGTGACTATAATTCCAGTGAGTGGTGCTGTTGGCTTCATAAATCACCAAACCTTCCAGCTCCATTGATTTCTGGGGGCAATGCAATATACATTCAGCACTTAAGACCTTCATGCTTTAACTAGATTCAGACTGGTCAATCATCATTGTCTCTTCACATTCTCATAGGATATATGAATTTGATAAATAATTCACATCTTTTAAAAGCATATTAAATTTACAAAAAAGTCTTAACAATAATCCTAAGAGATAGGTATTAAAATATTACTCTACCCATGTTACAGATGAATTCACTGAGGCACTAAAGGATTGTGACAGGATCATAGATTTCATGTAGGAAAAAATTTTGGAGGTCATCTAGTCAAACCCCATAGTTTTGCAGATGAGGAAGTTCCAGAGAGGCCGGGAGCCTTGCCCAACAATATATAAGCACTATCAGCCAGTCAATAAATATTTATTAAGCATCTACTGTGTGCCAACCAGTGTAGTAAGCACTGGGTGGCAAAGCCAGGATTCAAACCCATATCCTTTGACTCCAAATCTAGCCCTTTCCACCATGCTTTGCCACCTTCCCTAACTTGTTGGAGATCACAAAATTAGTAAATGATAAGAGTTAGACAGTGGGTAGCATTGTTAATTTATATCTCAAACTGTTGTGTGCTATACTGCGATATTCCATCTTTCCTCTTATCCCCTGTAATTTCCCTTACTTTTTTTTTTTTTTTTGCTGAGGCAATTGGGGTTAAGTGACTTTTCCAGAGTCACACAGCTAGGAAATTAAATGTCTGAGACCAGATTTGAATTCAAGTCCTCCTAACTCCAAGGCCAGTGCTCTATCTATTGCACCATCTAGCTGCCTACCTGATCATAACTTCTTTTCCTAAATTTGACTCCAAAGGCTGCTATTTTTTCAGTGGAACATGCAGTAAAAAAATTAATCCTGGCACATTTCCTTGCCCTGAGGTGTGTACAATTTACTTGGCCCAGATTTTGATTCAATTTAATGAACATATGTTAAACCAATACTACATGAAATATACTGGACAAAGTGTTGGGGGTATGTGTGTATGTGATTTGCATATGCATACACATATAAACATATGCACACATATATTAAATATATTTATATATACACATATACTCATATATACACATGTATATATTATATGTTTATACATCTATAAGCACATATGTACATACACACACAATATTCTCTGTATTAAAGGGATTTATATTCTACTTTAGATGCTTTCTTCTATTTCAAAAGATAATAGAGAACACAATTCCCCCAAATCCACAAATGAATATCCATAGAAAAGGTTTTAGGTGTGTGATGGTTACCACATATACTAAAGTTTATAAAGGCAAAGACATTAGACTTTCAGACTATTAATTTCTGAATGTCATTATTGTTGTTCAGTTGTTCTCAGTTGCGTATGATTCTTTGTGATCCCATGTGAGGTTTTCTTGGCAAAGATACTGGAGTGGTTTGCCATTTTCTTCTCCAGTTCATTTTACAAATGGGAAAAGCAAGTCAGAAAGAGTTAAACAGAGTTACACAGCTAGCAAGTGTCTGAAGTCAGATTTGAACCCTGAAAGATGAGTCTTTCTTATTCTAGGTCTGGCATCTTATGCACTGTGTCACTTCTGGATACTTAGTCTGTAACTAGAATAAGTTGGTACCCAGTGGATGGTTATACCTTTACTATATTCTTTCTCAAGGTTTTGAATAGTTAGTATTATCACAGTTATTTATTTCTTTTACTCATTGAACATATATTTCTTTAGTGATCACTATATAATTTTGCTATGTACATAATCAATAAATGGACAAGGGAGAAATCCGCAGCAGATCATTTGCCTGTAGCATGTCTTAGAATTTTAAAAGAGGTGATTGTTTAGTTGATTCTTGCTAGAGGCCTTGTTTTCAGATAGTGATAGTTCATTTGCATATGGCAAAATATAGAGCATTGGAACAAATGTACTATGTAGTCTGCTTCAGTGATTTGCACTGAAGAATTTGAGAAGTTTTAGGTTAATCATTGGGAAAATAGGTACACTAGAATTGTATGATTGTAGGATAAATGGATAGGATAAATCTGATAGTAGACAGAAGATGAGAATTTGGAAGGGGTCATTTATAGAGAAGACTCAGCTGCTGAAACAAGAAAAGATTATGGGAGAAAAAAAAATACAGAAATGAATTCTTTGGAGGTTATATCATTTATTGTTGGGGCAGATTGATTGGCCCAAAGAGAGTCCATCACCTTTTCTCCTATCACCTATTACTGAGAAAAAAGAAATAGAGAAAATAAACTCTGTTCTTTATTATTATTATTATTATGTTGTTGTTGTTGTTATTGTTATTGTTGTTGTTGCTGCTGCTGCTGCTGCTGCTGTTATTGTTGTTGTGTCATGAGGCATGTCTGACTCTTTGTGACCTCATTTGGGGTTTTCTTGATAAAGACACTGGAATGGTTTGTCATTTGTTGCCAAAAAGATAGACAATCACTTTTCTGCATTGTTGCCTGTTGATGCTAAGTTGTAGAAAAGAACAAGAATCTTGCAGAAAATCAGAATTGAAAAAGTTTTTGCAAACTTGGTAGGATATGGGTCAATGCCTTTCCTAACAAAGCACCAGACTCTTTTAGCTGAAGATAACTGTTATGTCCAAAGTTGGAAGTGATAGATATTGTACTAGCTGTACAGAAATGAATCCAACTGAGCAAAGGAGCATCTTGGAAACAAAATCAGAGAAACCCAGATGATCCATTAGTTCAGCTGAGATTTTGTGTCCACTGAAGTGTTAGTCTCAAGTACAGCTTAGTTTAGGAGTGGAGGAACTTGTTCCAAATAGAAACTCATCAGCTCTGGGATCTTTAAGGATAATTCATCAGAAAATACTGAAGTAGGGGCAGCTAGGTGGCGCAGTGGTTAGAGCACCAGCCCTGAAGTCAGGAGGACCTGAGTTCAAATCTGGTCTCAGACACTTCCTAGCTGTGTGACCCTGGGCAAGTCACTTAATCCCAATTGCCTCAGCAAAAAGCAAAAAAAAAAAAAAAAAAAAAAAAGAAAATACTGAAGTATACAATTCCAAAGTTGTGAATTGCTCAGGCTACATGTTTTTCCCACATGTGTTTAATTTTAGTTTTGTCAACATCTTCCTTATTAATGTTATGCATCGGTAAGAGAATATAATTGACCATTATGGTTGGGATGCTATATAAATAATATGTGATCAATTTGAATTTTCAGGATTGTAAATGATTTGGTTAGGATTAGTTGTCAGGGGTGGGAATACTCACCTATAAGAAGTAACTCTAAAATCCTGAGAGTTGAGTAGTAGCCAGAAGACCATCTCTCTAGAGAACTACTGATTGACTTGAGTGGATAAAATCAGGGAAAGTGTCCCAAATCCAGGCCAAAGAGAGAAAGAGTCTGGGGATAATTAGAGGTTTTTGCCATTCCTGGACTTTAAATATATGTTAATACATATATAAGTGGCTCGCTCTCCTATTTCTCTTCTACCTGTCTGACTACTTATTCTTAGTTTCCTGTGTTGAATCATCACCCTGCTCTGAACCACTTAAGTAGGGAGAGTGGAGATTTGCTTTGGATCATTTTCTCTTCATTCTCTGTTTCATCTCTTGATAATCTCATCAGCTGTCATGGGTTTACTGCCATGCAAATATTACCCAAATCAAAATATTTTGCTGAAATCTCTCTTGATCTCCAATTCTGTATCACAGTACACCCAATGGACACTTGCCCTTAAATGTTTGTAGATAGCTCTTTGACAATATGTCCATACTAATGCTCATTATGCTTTCATCTCTTTGAACCATCCCTTTCTCCAAAATTCCTGGTGATGATGCCAACATCCTTCCAGTCAATCACATTAAAAATCAACTCTTTAGCATTCTTATTCCCTAGATGCAATTGATTTTCTAGTTTTATCACTTCTACCTTTATGACATCTCTTTCACTGATTTTCTTCCCCACCTCCACTCAGGTTCAGTTCCTCCTTCCCTTTCACCCATAATATTAGTGCTTCATTTCCTATGTCATCTCTTTTCTATTGATCTTTTAAACAGCTTCAACATCATCTTCCTAAGGCACAGACATAACCATAGTACTCCCCTATTTAAAGTCCCCAGTAGTGCCTTATTAACTCTTGGATAAAGTACAAACTCCTCAATGGCATTTTTAAAACATTATATTTTATTTTCACCCAGTTATGGGTAAAAATATTTTTGGCATTCATTAATTTTTTTTGAGTTTCAAATTTTATCTTTTCTCTCAACAGTAAGCAATGTGATATAGGATATATATGTTCAATTATGCAAAAGATATTTGGAACTGAGTCTCCCTGCCTTAAATTATATTCTTCACTTTCTAAGTAACTCTCAATCTTTCAAACAAATGCTAAAGCTGCTTTTCTCTTCTGTTTTAAGTTCATTGCTCTGATATTCTCCTTTAGGATTGTGAAAGTTGTGTAGCATTAGATTAAGGGAGAGACTATTCCAAGTAGTTACTACTTTATGCTCTCTATTAATTGGAAATTATGAGTCCTGATGTTAAACAATCCAGTACTAGTCATTCTTATTATATCCCTAATTAAACCCAGTAGTGAACCTTTTCAAAACACTTACAAAAATATTCCTCAAAGGTGAAGGTAAGGTGAAAACATTGACATGATTTCTCTATAGCAGCAAAAGCTGGGCAGGAACCAGGCAAATTAAGCACAATGAGATGAAATCTAATTAATTCAAATGTGTACTGTGATCATTCCCACTGGGATTGGGCTGGTTTACTTTTGCTATCAATTTGTTTGAGCAAATCACATTTTCATAAAGGAAACAAGCATGACTTTAGGAAGACTCTTTTCCTCCACAACCATTTAATCATACAAGTGATAAGATATTTACAAATCATTCTTATCTATTTCTTAAACCTTCTTAAAGCAGGTTCCCTAAGAATTTCTATTAGGCAAGACAACGTTATCATTGTTTGTGGGATTAAAACTCCTTTGCTTTTTCTGTGAATATTAGCTTACATTTTGTTTTCTTTCTTAGGTTGTTTTTTTTTCTCTTTCTAGATCTGATTTTTCTTGTGCAGTAAGATAACTGTATAGATATGTATACACATAATTTGTCATATAATTTAATATATTTAACATGTATTAGACTACCTGTCATCTAGGGATGAGGATGGGGAAAGGAGGGGAAAATTTGGAACAAATGTTTTTTGTTTTTGTTTTTTTTTTTTGCAAAGGTCAATGTAGAAAAATCACTCTGTGATATATGTTCCATAAATAAAAAGCTTTAATTAAAAAAATAAAAAAAACAACTCCGTTGCTTTGACAATATCCTATTCTTATAGATTTTTTTGCTATTTTTCTTTTAATTATTATAGTAGTGAGGTTTACTGTATTCATAGAAAAGGGGGTATGAGGAACATATTGATACATGTATATAGTATGATATGAGTCGTTGCCTAGAAAACATGAACAGTGTTTTTCTTCCTCAAAAATGATGCGTTTTTCTTTAATTAACTCCAGACATTTAGAAGTAGGTGGTGTAGAGATGATAGCACTGAACTAGGAGTCAGAAGGAAGATAAAAGTTTGAATTCTACCACAATTTAGATAGATAATAGCTGTGGTACCCAGGACAAATTACTTAAACTCTTGCAATCTTACTTCTTCATCTATAAAATTAGGTGATTAGACTCAATGATCTCTAAGGTTCTTCTCAGATCTGTCTGTCATCCTATGACTTCAATTCAATTATCTCATTATGCCCTTCTATTTTGAAAAGTCTACTTCGAAAAAGGATCTTCTTGAGGGAAGGTTAAGTGTTGTTATTTTGTATTTTTTTTTTAAGAGGACCAATGACATCACTGGGAGATGTCTTGACTCTTGTATGAATTGGATTTAAGTAAGGCAAAGTTATCAGCCTCACTGTCTCTTCCCAGAGTTACCAAAGTCCAGTGGCAAGATAAAAGTTAGGAAAACAGGCAATGGCCTGGGATTTAGTGGATAAACTTGGCGTCTGTGATGTCTGATTAAACTCTAAGCACCCCACAATGTCTGCTCCAGCTGCCTTTATGACCACTGTACAAATTATTCTCAGCTACCCATTCTTCAGGGAAAGTCTTCACATGCTTGAAGCTGACATCTAATTCATTGATGGTTAAGGTTAAGTGTACTAAGACAGTCACATAGTCATACAATTTCTGCTAGCAACTTTATTTTGTGTTTTAAGGTTCATAGTTCCTTACATGTGATATCTCATAGGAGATTTACAATAACCTTATTATGTAGGTGCTGTTATTTTCTCCATTTTACAGATGAGAAAAGTGAGGCTGAAAGAGATTAAAATACCTGTTCAAAGTTCCACAAGTTTCAAATGTCCAAGATAGGATTTAAATTCAGGGCTTCCTGATTTGTATTATGTCCATTAAGCTCCCTCCAGTTACCTTTAGTTTTGTATTCTAGCTGAGCAAGCCTTGGTCAGAAGCAACTATTATTTTAAGGTTTGATCTCTTGATGTATGACCAATTATGGCACATGTCTATGTCCTTACCCTCAGCATCATAATTACACATTAATCCAACACAGTGTGGTATCCATTAGTACTATTGTCAATCCATATATCTCTGTTTTTGGCATGAAACAACTTGGCAATCATCCATTATATATGGGTTAGAATTCTTATTACCCTATTATTATGGGATGAAAAATGACCTTTGTCTCATAGATCTTTCATAGTTAGAACCAAAATGTTATTATTATATATTTTTGTGCATACAGGGGAAGGGATGCAATGTGATTAAATAACATACAACACTCTATAATAAAAGGTCTTTAGAAATCTCCCAAAGCCCTTTCTTTCATTTCTTTCTTCATTCCTTGGAATAAACTTGCTAGGATGGACAAATGTATGCTTCTGGCATCTCTCCATATTATTAAATAACAACATAGTTCAGTTTATAGAAACTTTTGTCCTTGAGTGGGTACAGATCCAGCCATACTTCAGGAATATTGCCAGATTCTTAGCACTGTATTAAGTGAGATTGATTATATTTATTATACGTATCAAAATTTCAAATAACAAATAGATGGGATGGTACACAGGATTATAGAGTCAGAATAAAAAAAAATGTTTTGATAATTCAGACTAAATAGTTCTCATAGTGTTGCCCAGAGATCCTTTTCATGGGGTCCACTAAGACAGTTACTTTTATGATAATACTAAGATATTTTAATTCCTAATATTGTGAATATTGCATATAAAATAGATATGACACATATAAATAAGGTCTTTAATTTTTAAGAATTTAAAATGGTTTTGAGACCAAAAAGTTTGAGAACCACTGGGCTAGACCATTAGACTGAATTCAACAAGATAAATATGATTAGGGATAACTATAAGTATTACACTTGGGGTCTGATTTCAACTTCAGAAATACAATATAGTGGAGGAATGGCTAGAAAATAATTTTTTTTTTGAAAAAGAACTGTTTTAGTGGGCTAGAAAAGGCTTCTTAAATTGTGGGTCATGCCCCCACATTGGGCCACATGTCTAACTATGGAGATTGTGAAAAAAAATTATATATATATATTTTTTTAATTAAAGCTTTTTATTTGTATAACATATGTATGGGTAGCTCCCCAGCATTGATCTTTACAAAGCTTTCCATTACAAATTTTACCCCCAGTCCCCTCCCCTCCCCTAGATGGCAGGAAGTCCACTACATGTTAATAATGTTGAAATACTTGACAAGTTATGCAAGAAAAATCCTATCTACAAGAAAAAAAAAAAGAAAATCAGAGAAAGGCAACACAATGCAAGCAAATGTCAATAGAGATCATGAAAATATTACGTTGTGGTCCATATTTCATATCCCTCTCTCTGGGTGTATATGGTTTTCTTCAGTGAACAACTGGAGCTGGTTTGAGACAATTCTTTGTTGCAGAGAGCCATGTCCATCAGAATTGATCATCATGTAATACTGTTGTTGCTGTGTATGATGATCTCCTGGTTCTGCTCATTTCACTCAGCATCACTTCATGCAAGTCTCTCCAGGCCTCTCTGAAATTGTCCTGCTGGTTGTTTCTTACAGAGCAATAATATTCCATAACATTCATATACCATAATTTATTCAGCCATTCTCCAATTGATGGGCATCCCTTCAGTTTCCAGTTTCTAGCCACTACAAAAAGGGCTGCCACAAATTGCACATGTGGGTCCCTTTCCAGATCTCTTTGGGATATAAGCCCAATAGAAACACTGCTGGGTCAAAGGGTATGCACAGTTTGATAACTTTTTGAGCATAGCTTCAAATTACTCTCCAGAATGGTTGGATCCGTTCACAGTTCCGCCAACAATGTATTAGTGTCCTAGCTTTCCTACATCCCCTCCAACATTCATCGTTATCTTTTCCTGTCATTTTAGCCAATCTGACAGGTGTGTAGTGGTAACTCAGAGCTGTCTTAATTTGCATTTCTCTGATCAATAGTGATTTGGAGCAACTTTTCATGACTAGAGATGGTTGTAATTTCATCATCTGAAAATTGTCTGTTCATATCCCTTGACCACTTATCTATTGAAGAGTGGCTTGATTGTGAAAAATTTGGCAACAGAAAAAGGTATCAAATAGTCCCCCAAGATTTATTTTTTTTACAAAAAATAAACAGGAACATCCATCTTATTGGTATACCAATCTGCATCTTTCATAAATAGTGAAATTATACATATACCAAATAATTGTTTTAAAATACATTTCTTTATATTTTATTATCAGTAAATGTTTGATTTGTGTCCTTATTTTATATACTTCTATACCTGGGGTTTTGTAAAAATTTCTTAGGCAAAAAAGGACTATGAATGGAAAAAAAGTTAAAAGATCTCTGGGCCTAAAGAACAATATAAGACAATGTGTGACAAGGAGGGTAAAAAAATGTAATGCAATTTCAGGTGTCATTGAGAGGCATCATGCTCAGGAGATAGGGTATGCTAGCTCTGCTCTATTATGCTATGTTCCAACCATACCTAAATTAAATGGTGCAGTGGATAGAGCACTAGGTCTAAAGTCAGGAACATCTGAGTTCAAACTTTGTCTCAAACACTTACTAGATGTGAGATCCTAACAAGTCCCTCAACCTCTAGTTGCCTCAGTTTGGACATCTATAAAAAAGGAGAAAATAAAAGCATCTCCCCACCAGGATTGTTTTGAGAATCAAATGAAATCATGATTGCAAAGTGCTTAGGACAGCAGCTGAAACACAGTAACTGCTATATAAATGTTAGCAATTATTTATTATCATTATTATTATTATTAGCTCCATGTCTTAGAAGTAGATTGATAAAATGAAAGATCTTCAGAGAAGAGCAATCACACTTAGCTGATCCTAGACTAGACCAGACTAAATTCTGAATCCCATTCCACCTTGCTGTATATCTAGACCATCTTGCCATCTGACTTGCCACATCTATTTCTTTGTTTCTCTGCATTCAAAATAGCATGCTGAGTATTAAATTTCCAGAAAAAATTCCCCAGTTTTTGAGGATATTACTAGGATGTTTTAGTATTCGTGCCCTGGAATTTAGCTATATTAATTGGTGAATAAACAGGTGAAAACTTGCATAGGCTGCAATATTTAGCCCATGCTTCCCATCCTACCCAGGTCCTCACCAAGACCATAATGCCATCTTTTGTGCTATTACAGAAGTACTTCTTTTTGTTTCTCACAACTTCCCATGTTTTGCTCTGGACATATCAGACAAATAATGCCATTGCTTTTGGAAAGCAATGTTAATTAACTGTCTTACAGATCAACTAAACATTTCTGTGAGTCTCAAGAGGAAAAGTCCCTTCTCTAAGCCACTACTCTTTCATATGTGTTCCATGTCCCTAAAGAATTGTCTCACTATCACTACCTAGTGCTGAGTACTGTGTCTGTCACATTTAGGAAGCATTTTTTTCATTTATTCATTCAGTGAGGAATGGGAAGAACCTCATAGTGCATATAGTATAGTTCATACTATAGTTAGATATGTGAAAGGATGATTAACCTCAACAAAGGAAAAAAAAACCCTAAAGGAGACATGATAGCTGTCTTTAAGTATTTTCCATGTGGAAGACAGACAGATTTTCTGCTTCAGAGGGCAATCAGTGTGAGCAATGAGGACAAACAGCCAAGGAGCAGTTTTCTTTGATGTTAAGAAAAAACAAACAAAAGTAGAATGAGCTACCTTAAGGGAGGATAGTGGAAGGGAGATGTCATGTGTTCCTTCTTCATTGGAAGTCTTCAGGCATAGGTTTTTTCTCAGAAATATTACAGAGGAGATTCTTATTCAGGGACTTGTTAGATGGCCTTTGAGGTTCCTTCTAATACTGAAAATCTATGTAATGCATTTTAATATCTTCATCAAACAATTTTTAAGAAGCTTGAAGCAAATCATCAAACTATACTTCAAGTTACTCTCTTGTGATAAGTTAGGTCATAAGTTTATATGTAATAAATTTAGAGAATGGAGAGACCTTAGAAGTCTTTCCTGTGATTCTTTTATTTTATAGATAAAAAAATGAGGCTCAGGGAGGGTTTCATTGCTTGAGTCTGGTGTATTAATCATTTCAATTAGTATCCATTGAATGCTCATTAAGTAGCATACTCAGCAATCCTTTTTAAGTATGCAGGTTAAATGTGTATATTCCTTCAGGTAAATATAAAATCAATTAAGTTAACATCAGATTTAGAATGTTATAGCTGGAAAGATCCTTAGAGATCATCTCATCTACTTTCTTCATTTTATTGATGAAAGAACTGAGGCCCAAGTATTAAATGACTTGCTTGCTGTCATGTAGCTTATTAATGGCAATTCCTTGACCTCCTGACTCCCAGTATGTTTCTTTACTTACCTGAATTGGCTCTGTCTTTAGTTATTTATTTATTAATCTCATATCTATCATCTAAATATCTATCTGTCTGTCCATCCAATTATCTATCTATAAATCTATCCTTTTTATTCTATCCATTCATCTATCCATCTACCATCTATCTATCTATCTATCTATCTATCTATCTATCTATGGAGGAAAAGTAAAACAAATATATTTTATAAATATATATTATGTATATAATATATATTATTTTATAGAATAAAAATAATTGGATTGTGAAAAATTGTTCCACTTGAATTAAATAGTCTCTCTGTAGGTAGAAAATTTAATGGAATGAATGTCAACTAAAGATTTCAATTGTATGATCCAAGGGTTCTGATAAGGACCTCATTTCTAAAATATATAGAAAACTGACTCAAATTTATAAGAATACAAGTCATTCTGCAATTGATAAATGGTCAAAGGATATAAACAGACAATTTTCAGATGAAGAAATTAAAGCCATTTCTAGTCATATGAAAAAATGTTCTGAATTACTGTTGATAAAAGAATTGCAAAATTAAGACAATTCTAAGGTACCACTTCATACCTCTCAGATTGGATAAGATGACAGGAAAAGATAATGATAAATGTTGGAGGGGATGTGAGAAAACTGGGACACCGATACATTGCTGGTGGAGTTATGAACTGATCCAATCATTCTGGAGAGCAATTTTGAAATATGCGCAAAGAGCTATATAATACCCTTTGATCCAACAGTGTCTACAGTATCTCAAAAAGATCATAAAAAAGGGAAAAGGACCCACATGTGCAAAAATGTTTGTAGCAGCCCTTATTGTATTGGCAAGGAACTGGAAACTGAGTAGATGCCCATCAGTTGGGGAAATAGCTGAATAAGTTATAGTACATTAATGTAATGGAATATTATTGTTCCATAAGAAGCAATCAGCAAGATGACTACAGAAAGACCTGAAGAGACTTAACATGAATTGATGATAAATGAAGTAAGAAGAACCAAGAGAACATTGTGCACATCAGCAACAAAATTATGTGATGATCAACTGTGATGAACTTGGCTCTTTTCAACAATAAGGTGATTCAGGTCAATTCTAATAGATTGAGGTGGAGACAGCCATCTACATCCAGAGAAGGGACTATGGGGACTGAATGTAAATTACAATATAGTATTTTCACCTTTGTTGTTGTTATTATTGTTGTTTGCTTGCTCTGTTTCTTTCTCATTTTTTCCCTTTTTGATCTGATTTTTCTTATGCAGCATGATAAATGTAGAAATACATTTAGAAGAATTGTATGTATTTAACATATATTGGATTGCTTCCTATCTAAGGGAGGGGCAAATGGAGATAGAGGGAGAAAAATTTGGAATACAAGGTTTTGCAGGGGTGAATGTTGAAAACTGTCCTTGCATGTATTTTGAAAAATAGAAAACTATTATTAAAAATGCAATTGTATGGTTCTTTTTTGAAAAACTTGTTTTAAGGTCTGGTATCATAATTAAAATTGGAACTAAGTTTTTTTTATTAATACTTTTTATTTGCAAAACATATGTATGGGTAATTCTTCAACATTAACCCTTACAAAGCTTTCTGTTACAAATTTTCCCCCCCTACTCGCCACCCCTCCCCTAGATGGCAGGATATCCACTACATGTGTTAATTATGTTAAAATACTTGACAAATCGAATATATGTATACATATTTCCACACTTATCATTGTTGTGCAAGAAAAGTCTACAAGAAAGAAAAATCAGATAAAGGAAACACAATGCAAGCAAACATCAATAGAGATCATGAAAATGATATGTTGTGGTCCACATTTCACATCCCTCTCTCTGGGTGTATATGGCTTTCTTCACTGAACAATTGGAACTGGTTTGAAGCATTTCATTGTTGAAGAGTCATGTCCATCATTAGTGATCATCATATAGTATTGTTGTTGCCATGAATAATAATCTCCTGGTTCTGCTCATTTCACTCAGCATCACTTCATGGAAGTCTCTCCAAGCCTCTCTGAAATTGTCCTGCTGGTCGTTTCTCACAGAACAATAATATTCCATAACATTCATATACCATAATTTATTCAGCCATTCTCCAATTGATGGGCATCCATTCAGTTTCCAGTTTCTAGCCACTACAAAAAGGGCTGCCACAAACATTCTTGCACATGTGGGGCCCTTTCCTTCCTTTAAGATCTTTTTGGAATATAGGCCCAATAGAAACACTGCTGGGTCAAAGAGTATGCACAGTTTGATAACTTTTTTGAGCATAGTTCCAAGTTGCTCTCCAGAATGGTTGGATCCGTTCACAGCTCCACCAACAATGCATCAGTGTCCCAGTCTTCCCACATCCCCTCCAACACCTGTCATTATCCTTTCCTGTCATTTTACCTAATCTGACAGGTGTGTAGTGGTACCTCAGAGTTGTCTTAATTTGCATTTCTCTGATCAATAGTGATTTGGAGCACCTTTTCATATGATTAGAAATAGTTTTAATTTCATCATCTGAAAATTGTCTGTTCATATCCTTTGACCATTTATCAATTGGAGAATGGCTTGAATTCTTATAAATATGAGACAATTCTCTATATATTTTAGAAATGAAGCCTTTATCAGAACCCTTAAATGTAAAGATGATTTCCCAATTTGATGCTTCCCTCCTAATCTTGTCTGTATTAGTTTTGTTTGTACAGAAACTTTTTAACTTAATATAATCAAAATTATCTATCTGGTGTTCAATTAAGAGTTCCAGATCTTCTTTGGACATAAATTTATTCCATCTCCACAGGTCTGAGAGGTAAACTATCCTATGTGGAACTAAGTTTGTATTCCAAATACAGTTCCAGGAAGATGCTGGATAATCCACATACAACATCACTTTATTGAACAGAGCCATATTACAGAACATTTCCCACTATAAGATGGGTTTGGAAACTCTATCAGATTGAAAATTTATGAGTTTAGAGAATATGGATGAACTACATGGTTCCTTACCTCAATCTGAACCTATGATTTCATTGGGGCTAAGTAACTCCCAATAAGGAAACTCCCTTACTAATGTAGATTAGAAACTGTTCATTAATTGGGAACACTGATAGGTCATGCCTTTTCCTGAATGACATAAATTGTGGGCATCAGAAGAATTTGAAAAGAAGTCTATCTGAATCTAAGGTCTACTTTCTATCTACCACTCTATGCTGTATTTCAATTTTTTATTTATTAGAATAAAAACGATCATATCTCATTACAACTACAGGCTTCACAATGACTACTATTTTCTCCAGCTGGAATCTCTCCATTTTTGAATAGGGAAATTTATTTTGTGATTCTTAATTCTCTTGGAAATGTTATGAACCATTTTACTACTGATTACATGAGAAACAAGATTTTTCCCTGTTGTTGAATAAAATTGACAAGCATTTAAGTTTCAATTTCTTAGGAAAGTATGATGAATAATTATAATGCATGAAGATACAAGTTGGAGTATTTTTATTATATAAATTATTTCCAATTCAGAGGAATCCAAAGAAGCATTATGTTTCTTTGTGAATGGAGCATAAGCTAAATTATAATAATAGTGCCAATTTGGGAAAAGGTGAGGGAAAAGGAGGAATGAAATTCTAAACTAAAATCCATAAATTGAACAGTGAAGGATTTTTAACTGTTTCTCATTAATAAAATGCAGCTAAATAACAAGAAAATAATTTATTCAGAATTTCATAATGATTTAAGATAGCATTGTGTGATGGGTAGAAGGTTAGATATGGAGTCAAGAAGTTTAAATAACATATTTTATCAACATAGGATTATAGGTCTGGTGAGAAAATACCATCTATTTTGCACATACCCCTTTTTAAAGATGAGCAAACTGAGGCCAAAGGAGGTTAAGTGACTTTCTTGAAGTTACATGAGTAATAAGCATCAGAGATAAGAGCTGATGTTCTCTCCTCTGATGCCAGAGTCATTACTCTTTTTAAAGTACTATGTTGTATAGACCATAGGCATAATGATTTATACTTCCGAGTCTCAATTTCCTTATTTATAAGACAATATTGGAATAAATGGTCTCTTTGTCCCTTTAGATTCTAAACTAAAGGGATATCTATCTTTTGAAATAATTTGTTACTTGGTGAAGTCCATATTATAAGTAAACATTATTAGAAAATTGAATATTCTTTCTGGTGAGCATTTGGAATTATGGCCCAAGAACTATAAAACTGTACATACCCTCTGATCTAAAAATACAATTGCTCAATCTGTATATTGAAGGGATAAAAGAAAAGGAAAAAGGACCTATTTGTACAAAAATGTATATAGCATTTTTTATAGTGGCAAAGAATTGGAAATTGAAGGAATGCTTACCAATTGGGGAATGGCTGAACAAATTATGGTATATGATTGTAATGGGATGCTGTTGTATTATAAGAAATTTATAAGGTTGATTTCAGAAAAACCTTAAAAGACTTATATGAACTGATGAAAAGTGAAGGGAGCAGAACTAGAATATTATGATGGTATAACAGTAACAGCAATACTGCATGGTGACTTAGCTATTCTCAATACTACACTTATTCAAGACAATTCCAAAGGACTTATTATAAAAATGCTCTCTACATCCGGAGAAAGAACTGATGGAATCTGAATTCAGATGGAATCAAGCTATTTTTCATTTTCTATTTTTAATGTGTTTTCTGTTTGGGTTTGTGTCTTCTTTTACAACATAATTAATATGGTAAAATGTTTTATGTGACTGAATGTGTATAACCTATATCAAATTGCTTATTGTCTCAAGGAGTCAAGGAGAATACCAGAAGTCATCAAAGGGAGTTAAAAATATCAGAAAACAAGAGACTTGTAGAAATGGTGCAATGTTTGGGTTCCTGCCATAGATGATCAATACATTTTCGTAGTTCAGTCCATTAAGTCATGTCTGATTCTTTGTTGACCCCATTTGAGACTTTTTTGGCTACTGAAGTGATTTGCAAATATGTTAGAGTGATTTATTGTTTCCTTCTCTAGATCATTTTATATGTGAGGAAACTGAGGCAAACAGTGTTGGTGATTTTCCAGGGTCACATAGCTACTAAATGTCTGAGGCCAAATTTGAGCTCAGATAAGTCTTCTGACTCCAGGCCTGACATTCTTATCAACTCAACTTTTGTCACTTGAGTGACTCTCAACTTTTAATTGTTTGGGGATCCTAGAGTTCTGTGACTTACAGTCAAATTTTGTCAAGGAAAAATATTAAAAAGATGAGCTTTTGTTCAGGAAGAAAGAATGGTATCATTAATGGTAATTTCCCAAAGGCAATTTGTCCCATTTAACTCCTAATCAATTCTGGATCCATCTCATTATCCAACATATATATTCTAATGAACTTTAGATATTATATTATTCATAAAATTCAGGTCATCTTTTGAGCAGGACAAGGTATTTTTGATCTCTTCATTTAAACTTATCTGGAATCAACAATCGTTTTGCTTGATGCATGATAGAAAATTTGAGGTTACTCTGTGAGGATGAAGAATAAGGTCAGTTAGATGGATTTCAAATGTCATCTAGTTAAACCTATCATTTTAAAAAGGAAACAGAGCTTTTAAATGATTTTCTCAAAGTTATAAGGGGAGTAAGAGAAACAATTGATTTTGAACACAGGAATGAAAAGTCAATGCTCCTTTTGAGAGAGGTGAGATTGTGGTACAATAATTGGATGAAAGATAGAGGCAACATAAAGTAGTGGAATGTGTATTAAATTTTCCATCAGGAGAGACTCAGTTTCAAATCTTAAAATTTGTACTAATTGAGTGGTCCTGGGCAAGTAATTTTACCTTTGTGAACTTCAGTTTTTAAAGTTGTAAAATCGGTGTAATATCTAAAGATTCTAGTGCCTAAAGCTATTGTGAGGATTGATTGGGATAATGTATATAAAGTTCTTTTTGCATCTTTTCCAGTTGTTCAGTAGTTTCAGTTGTCTTGTGGCCATATTTGAAATTTTCTTGGCAAAAATCCTGAAGTGATTTGCCATTTCCTTACCCAGCTCATTTTACAGATAAAGAAACTGAGAAAAAGGGGGTTGAGTAACTTACCCAAGATTGCATATCTAGTAAGTGTCTGAAGCCAAATTTGAATTTAGGAAGATGCATATTCCTGACTCCAGACTTGGCACTCTATCGACTATCCCACTTAACTGGTCTTTTGTAACTGAAAAGAGGGATTCTTAAACTTTTTTCACTTGTGGCCTCTTTTTGCCTGAGAAATTTTTACATGACCCCAGATATATAGGTATATAAAATAGGTATACAAATTAAAAATTTCATGATAATAATTCATAATGTTGTGATGCCCACATTCAGTTATGAGATCTCATGTAGATTCATGTACCACAGTTTGAGGTGAAAGATTTATACAATTTGAAAAGAAACCAGAGTATATGAACCACAGTTTAAGAAGACGGGCCTTAAAGGAACTAAAGAAATGGCAGCTATTATTACCTCCCAGTATCTGGCTTACACTATTCCATCTGCTCTCTCTGCCTCAAGACACTTTGACAGATATGGGAAAAAAGAAATACTGATAGTGAGGGAGGAGGGATATGTAGACCTTGGCCTTTTCCCCCCAGTAGCTGAGGTAAAACTAAGTGTAAATGTTCAGGTTTTTTTTTTTTTTTAATCAAATGAAGAGTGCACCTTGGTGGGTTACATTGCAAGTCTCAAGCCCCTAATTAGCATCTTGAGTTTCCTAATGTCTATTGTAAATTTGATATTTAAGAGAAGCATCACTTAACATCTTTTCCATTTTAGCTGGAAAGTGAGCTTTACTTTTCTCATGAGATGGTTTATTTATTAATTCTTGTTTGTACAATCACACGAATTATATACTACAGCATGATGGAATATTATTATTGGGTTGAAAAAATTAGACCCAATTTTCCTTCAGGAATCTTAAATTATCAGGTATTTTGATACATTCCTTCCATCAGAATTCAATCATTTAATCTTACAGGCACCCCTTGATTTATAGCAGAAATGGTGATTTCCATTTTCAAAGGATGAATTTTCTTGCCATCAGAGCTGTGCACAATAACCATTTATTATTCTTTTTGATTGCAGCTGTGCCATAAAGAATAAATAAATCTTTTTTTTAAGAAAGGATGTATGATCTGTGGCTATTATTTAGGGCATAGTGTTGCTTCTTATGAGTAACATTATTTTCAAATGGAATTTGTAGCACTCACTTTCTGGAGAATGAAACTTTTTTTGGGAGGGTGGAATGGAAGTACAACAATGATAAACTTTAAGATCTGCCTTGAGGAGTTTGGCATCCTTAAATACCTTCAAGTTTTACTTATTAAATGCTGCACCAGTAAAATGGGAAATAGCTATTATTTTTAAGATTTGTAAACACACATACATATATACATAAATGCATGAATATACATGCATATATACACATATGCATATATATTTGTGTGTCCCATCATCCATCTATCCATCCATCTATCTATCTATCTATCTATCTATCTATCTATCTATCTATCTCACTTGATGCTTTTAATAACCCTGTGACAGACTACTAGGTTTTTAAAATAACAATACTTTATTGCTTTAAAAACTACTTTGGGCTAACTGCATCATGTAACCATAGGGTACCAAAAGGAGCTAAACAGGAGCTCATAAGGAACAAAAGCACTAGCATTGCAGCACAGTGTCCCCAGGCATACATAATATTAAGGAACTTATTATGGAGTTTGAGGATCTATGAACCCTGTGCTTTGTTTTTCTTTCACTCACTCCTCCTCTTTGGCCACTTATAAGCAATTAACACTTCCAATGGAAGAAGAGAAGATGAAACTCAAGCCAGTTAATTGACCACTTGTTAGCTCTGATAAAAGGTTTTATTGGAAAAGGAGTTTGAAACTGCTAGATAAGATATTTGTGGATTTCAAATTTCGGTAATATTGCAGTCCCCGATTGCCACCTATAATTGTTTGCTGAGCTTCAAGCCCACTATAGTTTGCTTTGATTGTTATTAAATGAACAAGAAATGAGAACAGGGTCAGACTTAGATGCACAAGAAATAGGATTAAGGAAGACACTTCAGTTCAACTCTTTTATTTTACAGAGATGGAAATAGAAGCTCAGAAGCATTAATCATCTTGACTAAAGTTACTTCAGGTGATTTCATTAGGATAGGTACTCCACAATTTCAGAATGGAACTCCACATTAGAAGGTGTTTGAGGGATTTTGTGGCTGAAGACCAAACTATGGTTTAAAACTCATAATAACCTGGATCCATTCTAACTTTCCAGGCCTGTTATAAATACTTCTTCTTCATGTACTCTCTGAGTCTAGCTAAACTACCTTTTTTGTTTTCCCCACAAGATGCTCTGTCTTTTACTTGTGCCTTTGCACAGGGTTTTCCCTCATGCTGAGTACATACTTTTTCTTCACCAACTTCCCTTAGAGTCCCTTTTCAAATACCCACCTTAAACACACACACACACACACACATACACACACACACACACATACAAATTTGTGTCTAATGATAGCCATAGGATGGAAAGTGAAAAAAAAAGAAAATTTACATAACTTTGCTATATATTTAATAGGAATAGCAAGTGACACATAATAGATTTTGCAGTTCCATGTACAATCATCTTTTCATCTTTTTATTGCAATATGTTATGGAAATGGTTTTTTATTCCATAAATTTAAAATAAAAAAATTCAAAGCCAAAAAATAGAATAAAGAATACTTTATTTCCTTCAAAGCTTTGCACAAATGGCACCTGCCTCATGATGATTTTCCTGAACTCTCTGTTTATATCTTTGCCTCCAAATTAACTTTTACTTACATAGAAGTACATATTTTGTCCTTGAAGTTTGATGATAGGAATTTTAGTTTTTGCATTTATAGCCCTAACCTCTAGTTAATTTCTTGGCATATCTTAGGTGCTTAATAAATGTTTGTGACTAATCGATGAGATCTTCCAGCCTGGCTAAGTTAGTTCTCAGATGACATACATCTGGCCTAAAGTCAAAGCAGCTTAGCTGGCTTAGATCTACCATAGTTTATCTTCACCATAACAATTCTTGGAACTCTGGGACACTATAGGTTCCAGGAAGAACTTATAGAAGAAAACTGTAATCCTCAAGATGTTGGGAATTACCTCTTACTCATTTAAAAAAAGAAAACCAAGAAGATCCCCTTCACCAATTCTTCCACAGAACATGACCTAAAATCTATTTTTGTTTACCTTTTTGATTTTTAATGAATGCATTTTTTGAATGAAAACACTTTTTTCTTTGTTTCTCCTATTCCTTCCTCTAAACAGGGAATGAAAAACCCAGTCCTTATAAGAAATACATATAGTTGCACAAAACAAATTCTCACTTATCCAAAAATATTTATATTTCATTTTCTATCAAGTGTAGAGAACACTGTATCTAGCCTTTCGATTTTGAAGGCTGCTATGGCATTGTAAATCTTAGTTGATGAAAGTAACATAGTAATCAGATTTGTGATTCTTTGATGTGATTCTTTATGCTCCTATACAATTATCATCCAGGAAAATTCTAAGCAACTACTCAGTATTTGTTACTCTGAAATAGACTTAATGTTTACAACATCTCCATCATTTCACCTGGTGAACTGGGGTAAGGATACACGAATGTCCCTTTTTACCATTCTCCTCTGACCTTTCAGAGAATCAAAAAAGTCAAATTCCTACTCTTCTCTCTTACCGAAGACACGAGTACAGTGTTTTTTCTTTTGAAAATGATTCATGATCCCTTACTCCTCTTACCAAAATCTAAAGCAATCCCTCTCTCCCCTTCCCACCTGTACCCATTCCTATAAAGTCTTCATTAACTACCTTCTCAAACTCAAGAACTTTTTCTCTAGACTTTTCTCACTATGGTGAGTCCCTTTCCCAAGAAGATGGGATTGGGAAGTAAAAAGAGACCACATTATCATATTTCCATATGATTTTCTAAGCTAACCCAAGTAAAAAATAGAGGTCCCCATAAAGCTATTCG
This sequence comes from Myrmecobius fasciatus, assembly GCA_023553655.1. NCBI lineage: Eukaryota > Metazoa > Chordata > Mammalia > Dasyuromorphia > Myrmecobiidae > Myrmecobius > Myrmecobius fasciatus. The sequence goes on from JAJPUD010007689.1 coordinate 39,843, forward strand.
TAGGAAATATATCTGAGACTCCCTGACTAGTAAGAGAAATTTAATAGGAGACTTGAAGAAATAAAGAAGAGGTCCAGAAGTTGGTCTTCCTTAGATAGAATGACTAATTTTGCCTTTTCCTCACTTTCCATTTAGAAGTAAGAAACCATTGCACTAAGCTTAGCATTATATAAAAGGAAGGAACAGACAGATGAGAGAAATTAAGCAGATAACATCATGGTAATTTTCACAGTTTTGACTAACACCTCGTGGAGGGCCTGCCACTAGCACTGACAGATGCTGCAAACTCTTTGATAGAAGAAACATTTGCAGAGGGAGCAGCCTTTATAATGCTCACAGGAACCTCTAGTGCTCAGCTTATCACCAAGACTGCAGAAAGTGAGCCAAAAGACCCCCACAGCTAGTTTGATGAAATTAGCCCACATGGGTTTTATTTAATCAACTGTCAGTCAAATTTTATTCAGGTTGGCCAAATTTATGCCTAGTGAAGTGAAAATTTTATTAATATTTACAAAACTTTGACCTTTAAAAATCACATTTTGGCCACAAAATAGACTAATATTTCTTAAATGACTGATCTATGCTTACAACTTCCTTTAGCTTAAGGAATTTGTTCTCTCGGTGACATACAGGGTAATAGTCACTAAAGGAAAAGAGAAAGAGTTATGTTGGCCCTTGGAGAATAAATTAGGTATTTGTCTGAACCACTCAGCTCTCTGAATTTAAAGACACAAGTGCTTAATGCTTGCTTTCTCCCTTGCAGGAATGTAGATTCCTATAAAAACAAATGATTAAGAATTTATGTCCTACCACAAACATCTCATTGATATGGGATCTCTGAGGGGAGCTCTGGAAAATGCTGTTTTTCATAGTGATTGAACAGACTCTGGCGAAGTGCATTTGTTGATGATAACACTGTTGAAAAAAAAGATTAGAAAATGGGAAAAGTTAGTAAATTAACTCCTTTTAAAATCTTTATCATTTATCTCTTCTCTTTTCTTTATTTTTTCTTTCCCTTGAATATCTTCATCACAATGCTAATGATTCTCAGATCTACTTAACAGCCTAACCTTTTAGTTGAAAAAACTCCAGTTTCACATTTCCCACTGCCTAGTAGACATCTTAAGCTGAATTTCTATAGACATCTTACAAGCAATATGTCCAAAACTAAACTCATCATCTTTCTCCCCTAATTCCCCCTTACAAACTTCTTTATTACACCATCTTCTTGGTTTCTTAGACTTGCAACTTCAACTCCTCACTATCTTTCACCCTTATCCCAACCCATATCCAATCTGTTGTCAACACAAGTTAATTTTACCTTTTTAACTGCTCTCCAATATGCTCTCTTCTTTTCTTGGTTATTTCTACTACTTTGGTGCAGGCCCTTAGTTCCTCAAGCCTGGACTACTGCAATGGCCTGATGGTTGATATCCCTGCCACAGTTTTGCCCCCAGTCCAGTCTTCTCAGCCATAAAAGACTGGTGCTCTTCTTAAAGTATATTTTCAATGATCTCACTCTTCTATTCAATGAACTCTAGTGCCTCTCTCTCACCTCTAGAAAAAAATATGAAATCCTTTGCTTGTCATTTAAAGTCCATCATAACCTACCCTCCTACCAGCTTTTTAGTCTTCTTATACTTTACACTCCCTGTCCCCATTCTGTGCACTTTTCTGTCTAGTATTACTGGTTCTCTTTGCATTCTTCAAATAAGAACTCCCCCCCACCCCGACTTCAGGAATTTTCCCTGGTTCTTCCCTTTGCTTGAAATGCTTTTTCTTCTAATCTTTGCCTTCTGGCTTCCCTGGATTCCTTCAGTTCTTAGTTGAAATCACACGTTATATAGGAAATCTTTCCCAATTCCTCTTTATGCTAGTGTCTTCTTGATATTATTTCCTATTTTTCTTTTATGTAGTTACTTAACCTCTTTGTGCCTCAACTTCCACAACTGTAAAATGAGGACTGTTGTAGCACTTATGTAATATGGTCATTGTGAGGATGAAATGAGATAGTATTTATAACAGAATAAGAGCTTAAGAAATATTTGTTTCTTTCCCTCCTTATTTCCTATATAAGTTTCAATCAGGTATAATGTCAGTGTGAGAATGTGATTTGACTTATTTGTACCTCTGAGTTGGTGCATTGGAAAGAGCAATGGATTTCAAGCCAGAGAACTGGGCTCAAATTGGACTTTTGCATTTACTGACTATGTAATTTTTGGTAAGTCACTTTCACTTCAATGAGTTTGGACTCAATTATCTCTGAAGTCCCTTTCAACCCTAAACTTATAATCTTTTAAACTAGGCAGAAAGATAATAATTGCAATCAAAACTTTAAAAGTGAGTCAGGTGGAAGAAAAATTAACATTATTTTTTGACCCTCAAGAACAGAGTTAGGCTAATAGATATAGGGGAACAGAGTTGATGCAAAATGAGGAAAGACTTTCCATTTATGAAAGACTTAGGCTCTGTTCCCTGTTGACTTGGGGGAAATTTTCTCCTATTCCTTCTCTCTTAATCTTCATTTCTTCAATATATATAACTAGATATTCAAAACTCAATTGCATGAGACTATGCTTATTGGTGGAAATTGATTTCTCAGTGCTCTTTCGGTATGGGAATAGGAATTAGCCTGAGAGAAGATAGATCTTTGGTCCTTTGGCTTCCAGTTTTGAAAAGTAAGATATAGTTTGAAAGATTCCTGAAAAAAGAGAAAGACTCTGGGAAGAAACTCTTGTGTAGAGGATCCAACATTTTGATAAGTTTTCTAAACCCAGTTGACTTCACTAGAAACTTTAGGAAATTTCTCCTTGGGTTAGATCTGGCTCTTACTTGATTGAACTGAGATATCCCACTCTCAATGGGAGTATGCTCTTATATGCATGCTACTTTGTTTTCTGTTTTCTATTGACCTAGATAAATTGCCTTTAAAAAAAAAACAAAAAAACCTATTCACTAAAGACATCATAAAAGAGGAAAAAGAATCTACATGTGCAAAAATGTTTGTGGCAGCCCTTTTTGTAGTGGCAAGGAACTAGAAATTGAGTGGGTGTCCATCAGTTGGGGAATGGCTGAATAAGTTATGGTATATGAATGTAGTAGAATATTATTGTTCTATAAGAAATGACGAGCAGGCTGATTTCAGAAAAGCCTGGAAAGACCTATGTGAACTGATGCTGAGTGCAGTGAGCAGAATCAAGAGAACATTTTACACAGCAACAAAATTATGTGATGATCAACTGTAATGGACTTGGCTCTTTTCAACAATGCAATGATTCATGGCAATTCCAATATACTTGGGATGGAAAATGTCATGTGTATTCAGAAAGAGAAATATGGAGATTGAATGTGGATCAAAGAATAGTGTTTTTACCTTTTGCTTGTTTGTTTGCTTTTTCTTTCTCATGTTTTTTTCCCCTTTTGGTCTGGTTTTTCTTGAGAAATGACAAATAAGGAAATAAAAAGGATTGTACATGTTTAACCTATATCAGCTTACTTATCTTGGGGAGGGGGCAAATAAGGGAAGAAGGGAAAAAATTTGGAACACAAAATCTTGCAGAAATGAATTTTGGACAAATCCTAGAAGCAAAAGATAAAGAAATTTCACTTAAAATAAGTGTATACAAAATAAAATATTTGGGTGTCTACCTGCCAAGACAAACCCAGTAACTAGGTGAACATAATTACAAAACACTTTTCACACAAATAAAGTCATATCTAAACAACTAGCAAAATACAAATTGCTTATGGTAGGGTGAGCTGATACAATAAAAAATGGCTATTCTATCTAAATTAGTCTACTTATCTAGTGCCACACCAATCACATACCAAAAATTATTTTAGAGAGCTAGAAAAAATACTAAAAATTCATTTGGAAAAATAAAAGGTCAAGAATATCAAGGGAATTGGGGCAGGTATGTCAAGTCAGGAGAACTTGGTTTCAAATCCAGCTTTAAAAACTTAACACATACTAGCGATGTGACCCTGGGTAAGTCATTTAACTCCAACTGCCCCACCCAAAAAAAAAGATTATTAAGAGAATCAATGGGGAAAAATGTAAAGGATGGTGGCCTAAGTGTACCACACCTAAAATTTTATTATAAAGTAGCAGACATCAAAACCATCTGATACTGGCTAAGAAATAGAGTGGTAGATTAATGGAACAGGTTAGATACACATGACAAGATTATGGTAATCTGCAATTTGATAAACCCAAAGGCTCCAGCTTCTGGGATAAGAACTCATTATTTGACAAAAATTGCTGGGAACACTGGAACATAAACTCAGCAGGGATCTACATCTCACACCCCATACCAAAATTGTACACAGTTGAGACATAAAGGATAATATTATAAGCAAAATAGGAGAGCAAAGAATAGTTCATTAGATTTTTGGAAAAGGGATAAATTTATGGCCAAAGAAGAACAAGACAACATTATAAAATGCAAAATGGATAATTTTAATTACATTAAATTTAAAAGTTTTTTGTACAAACACAACCAACACAGCCAAGAAGCAGAAAGCTGGAAATTTTTTTTAAAAAGCTTTTTATTTTCAAAACATATGCACAGATAGCTTTCAACATTCACTTTTGCAAAACCTTGTGTTTCAATTTTTTTCTCTCTCCTTTCGCTCCATCCCTACCCTAGATGGCAAGTAATCCAATATAAGTCAAACGTATAATTTTTCTATACATATGGGAAATTTTATTTAGTCAGTGTTTTTGATAAAGTTCTCATTTCTAAAACATATAGTGAATTGACTCAAATTTACAAGCCATTCCAAATTGATAAATGATCAAAAGATATAAATAGGCAATTTTCAGATGAAGAAATTAAAATCATCTATAGTCATATGAAAAAATGCTCTAAGTCGCTATTAATTAGGGAAATTAAAATTAAAACCAGTTTGAGGTACCATCTCACACCTATCACATTGGCTAAGATGACAGGAAAAGATAATGATAAATATTGGAGAAGATGTGAGAAACCTGGGACACAATGCATTGTTGGTGGAGTTATGAAATGATCCAACAATTCCGGAGAGCAATTTGGAACTATGCCAAAGGGCTATAAAACTTTGATCCAGATACCATTACTGAGTCTGTATCACAAAAATTGTAAAAGAGGGAAAAAGACCAACATGTGCAAAAATGTTTGTAGCAGCTCTTTTTGTGGTGACAAAGAATTGGAAAATGAGTAGATGCCCATTAATTGGGAAATGGCTGAACAAATTATGGTACATGAAGGTAATGAAATATTATTGTTTTTATAAAAAATGATGAATAGGCTGATTTTAGAAAAGGGAAGATTTACATAAACTGATGCTGAGTGAAGCAAGCAGAAATAGGAAAACATTATACCCAGCAATAGCAGGACTTTGTGATGATCAACTATGATAGACTTTGTTCTTCTTAGCAGTTTAGTGATCTAAGGCAATCCCAATAAATTTTAGATGGAAAATACCATTTGCATCCAGAGAGGTAATTATGAAGCCTGAATGTAGATCAATACATATTATTTTTCACCTTTTTTTCCTCATGTTTTTTCCCTTTGTGCAGATTTTTTTCTCTCTCAACATATAGAACATATAGAAAAAATGAATGTACATGTATAAGAAAAATGTTTTATATGTAACATGAAAAAATGTAAAAACATGAATGTATACATAAAACAAAAATGTTTTTTTCATGCAACTGGGAAAATAAAAATAATAACAAAGAAAGAGAAAGAGAAGAAAAAATTTAAAAAAAACAGAGAAATGAATGTTGGAAACTTTGTGTATTTGGAAAAATAAAATACTATTGAAGAAAAAAAACATTCACTAATATTGGTGTCACCTTTGTATAATCAGCATTTGGAGAGAATGGAGTAAAGCTTTGGCCATATATCTTGAGTCTCTTTGCCTCCCTTTAGTTATAATGACGAGAAGCTCAGTTTCCCCGAGCTCCTCACCTTCACTTTGAGGAAAGGAGAGTGGCAAACCCTATGATACTGATGTCTTACCTTCCTTCCTAGCAGGAAGCAAAATCTCCCTTAGAAAAACGTAGTGGAGGACATGCTAGAGATATGTATCCATGTCTCTCAGAAAACCACATCTGGAAGGGTCCATATAGATATATATAATCCACATAGATAGCATACATACAGGTATATATAAACACAAATCCTACATATAAAATGAAGAAATTGGATCAGTTCCTCTTTACAACACTTGCCAATTCTAAAACCTATGGTTTACCTCCTATGCTCTTCCAGTCATGCTAGCATGAAAGGAAAGAAAAGTCCCTCCTTTGTAGATACAGAATCATAGAATCATAAATCTATATTCTATACCCCTAACATCGCATCTCTATCAAGAAGAACCTTTACATATATACATGCATATGTATATATATGTATGTGTGTGATTATGCATATACATTAATATTATCAGCTTTAGATTCATGGATTACCATTGTATTTTAAAATTTTTTGATTATTTTTCATTTTCACTGAATTGATCATAGATCTTGCAAATTTCAAAGTGATATGTCTTTACATTATTGTTGCTACTATATAAAATGTTCCAATTTTGCTCTTCATCAATTTATAAATATCTTCAAAATTGTTTGTTTTTAAAATATTGATACTATATAACTAATTTTAATTTTTCTTCTGCTCATTTCACTGTATCTCATCTTATAACACTGACAACCTTAGTCCCAATTATGCCTGAAAGCCAGTTATATTATATTTCATTTTTCCCACAGGGTTATCACATAGCCTTAATGGATTTGGGGTTGTCAATGCTCTTTGCCAATGGCTCCAGTTCTAACTGTTGATGCTCTCCCATTTCTAGGAAGTGGGTCCTGGCAGTCTTATTTCATGTAGCCACTAAGAGTTGGATTAATTTTTTCAAAGGAATAAAGATATAAAATAAATATAGAAATCTCCAATATATGGGAGTAATTCCTCCCTCTAAGATTCTGAGATAGTCAGAATTATTAGTGGTTTTGGTCTATAAAGGATGGTATGCCAAAGTGAAATTTTTTATATGAAGACCTTAGTCTCAGTTATATACTATCAAGTCCCTGAATGGATTTTGAGTTCAGTTTGGATATTCTAATTCTCTTCATTCATAACCATTTTATACAAAGCTTTTCACACAATTAATATATGAACCATTTAGTGTATGGTTAATTAAGCCTTAAAAACCTGTTAGTTTCCCATTTTGTAGATGAGAAAACTGAGCCCCAGAAAAGTGATATGGCTTACCTGAGGACAAAGAGAAAATAAATAGCAGAGCAAGGATTTGAACTCAAGTCTTATTCTACTTTTTTTTCTTCATGATACTACATTGAGAATTTTTGCCTCAGTCAGAATTTCTCCCAACTTCTAAGGTTTGGACTTCCTCTCTTCTAATTAATGATCTAGGATATATGTGTGAGGGCATCAGCAAGTTTCATTGTTTTTCTAAATGACATCCCTGAATTAGCTGGCACTAATGTTTGAATCATTATGGGCCAGAGACAGACTGGATCCAAGAATGCTGACAAAAAGACCACATACATTATGCCTAAGAACTATGGGGAGAAAAGAACTTTTAGAAATCAGGATCTCTGAGTTACTCCTTTTGCCACATGTACTCTCCAACTGCCTTAACGCTGTAGAATTTTGTAGATATATCACATACTTTTAAGGAGATATCTGTCCCCATTATTGTTAATGTAATACCTTAATTTATTCCTTTCTAAAAGCTATTTCAGATTGGTGGATTAACTATTCTCAATTGCTAATCTTGGAATAATCTTGGAAGGAAAACCACCAGTGGGGGCTTGAGGAAATCACTTCTGACTTCTTAAGGTTTCCCTGTAGAAACCAAAGAGAAGAGATGTATCTGAATTAAATCTGGGAGCTTGGTTAGTCAGTGGAAATGAGAGTTTACATGGGTCACATTTTATATTCCACTGGTTTTGCATAATAGCATCAACTTCTTGAAGAAAGAGACCATGTCTGACACCTTTTCTGCATCCTTTGAAACTCTAAGCACAATGTTGAGCAAATAGTAGATATACAGTAAATACTTGTTATTTGATTATAAAGGAAAATTGAGTTTATTTGCTGCCAGAAGCAATATCTTTAGACCTTTTTTTCTTCACAAGCAGCAATAATAAAAATTAGGAATAATATGAAATAGATAGGGAAGGACAAATTCTGTGTGTGTGTGTGTGTGTGTATGTGTGTGCACACACGTGCAAACAAGTGTGCTGATCAATATCATTTATATTTCATCACTTTGGGGAGGAAATGCTAAAAACAGCTTATTAAGGTAGACCTTCTTCAACAAAATTACTTTCACACATTGCTTTCTGTATCATCTTATATAGCTATGGAAGTTGAGGAAGAATACAATTTTAAATTCTACATTTCAGTACTGTCCATTAAATTTCTACCCTGGTGGATGCTTCATGATGGATGTAGAGATGATTTAAGAGATGATTTAGATGATCAAAAGTTCTTCCAGGAGATCCCAAGTTCTGACAGTTCCTAACAATTTGAAAAGGGTTCACATAGGGAGCTAATGAAGGACTTTGGGACTAGTCAATCAACTTTCCAATTTTGCTTTTTTTTTTTTTTTAATAAGGAATTCTAGGCATTATCTTGCAGGCAAGGGAAGTGTTTGGAATGTGTTGGGGAAGCAGAAATGATAACTAGGCTTTTTCTTTATGCTTAAATTTATCCACACTTTAAGATTGGCTACACTGAAGAAGTAACTTAAAAAATTAAATGTATTTAAATTTAAATTTATTTCAATAAATTAAAAATTATTTATTTACAATTTTCCTTCAGTTGCATTTAATACAATTTTTTTCCATTTGTTTTTTTAAAATTCACAAACAACTATCTCAAAGAGCTTCTACAAGGAAAACACATAGGAATATTATTGCTAAAATTTGAAATCCCCAGGTCAAAGAGAAAATAGTATAAGAAACAAACAAAAAAACCCAATTCAAATATGCCAGTTCTAGTTCTATAAAATAATTTTGGCAGTTTGGTTGCTATGTAACTGAATAAATACCAAAAAACTGCAAAGGAAAGTGTTTTGCCATACCAGGCCTAAAACTGTATTACAAAGTAGCAGGAATTAAATCAGTGGAATAGATTAGGCACACACTACACAATTGTAAATGACTATAGTAATCTGCTACTTGATAAACTCCAAAACTCTAGGTTCTGGGATAATAACTCACTATTTGACAAAAGCTGCTCAGAAAACTATAAAATGGTATGGCAGAAACTAGGAATAAACCAACATCTCTCATCCTTTACTAAAATCAAGTTGAAATGGGTACATAATTTACACATAAAGGATGATACTACAAATACAATTTGCGCTCTAGAATGGCTGGCTCAATTAACAACTACACCAGCAATGCATTAATGTCCTAGTTTTCCTACACTCTTTCCAACATTTATCATTATCTTTTCCTGTAATTTAGCCAATCTGATAAGTATGAAGTGGTACATCATAGATTTTTAAATTTTAATTTCTCTAATCAATAGTGCTTTAGAACTATAGATAGTTTTAATTTCTTTATCTAAAAGTTGTCTGTTTATATCCTTTGATAATCCCCTACTTATAATTAGGGAATATCTTGTATTCTTGTAGATTTGACTCAATTCTCTTTATATTTTGGAAATGAGGTCTTTATCAGAAATACTAGCTATAAAAATCTTTCCTGTTTTCTACTTCATTTAAAATGTTGCCTAAATTGATTTTATTTGTGCAAAAAATCTTTAATTTAATGTAATCAAAATTATCCATTTTGTATTTTATAATGTTCTCTATTTCTTATTTGGTCCTAAATTCCTCCCTTCTCCAAAGATCTGACAAAGACATTGCTGGTGTAGTTGTTAACTGATCCAGCCATTCTGGAGAGCAATTTGGAACTATGCCCAAGGGGCCAGCAAAGCGTGAATACTCTTTTGATCCAGCAAACTGTGTTCTTTAAAAATATTTATTTAATTTTTATTTTATGGAATTTATTTATGTTGTGTTCTGCCAAGTTGGAAAGGTTTTAGAATTGAATATTCCAATATTACGTTATGTTTGTGGCTTGAGGACAAACCTAGATAAATTTGCTAAATCTATCACAATATAGATGATAGGTAAAGAACAACAATTCTCAAAAGCTATCTCCTAAATCTTGGAGAAGTTTGGATCTGCACAAAGGGAAGATATACTCATACCAAAGAAATCACAACTCCTTGAAGTCTTGAAGAAGTAATAGAATACAAATTTAATCATCAGTGAAGAATGGAAGAAACATGTCTGGATTGTAGAAAAATAATTAATTTCCTCACTGGAGGTAATCATGGTTCAAGGAAACCAATTATTAGTGAGGTTTTGATTTTCATTTTTGATTGCTTGAAAGTAATTTTTAGAGTACAATAAAAAGTAGAGGCATTGCAGTTGTTAGGGTTCTAAACTTGGAGTCATGAAAACTTGAGTTTAAATCCCCCTTCTAACATGTAATAGTTGTGTGATCCTGGGAAAGACACAATCTCTATATGTCCCAGGTAACTCCCTAAGCCCTGGTTGCATTTATAATGTCAATATGTCAATATCAATAAATATTTATTAAATGCCTGCCATTTGCCAATTACTAGGCTAAGTGCTGGGAATACATATATACATATATAAAAGCTCCTGCTTTTGAGGAACTTATAAAGCAATAAGGAAAGACAATACACAAAAGAAAGCTGAAAGAAGGTAAAAAGGAGGATATGAGATGATGGAAAAATTATTGCAGTTGTAGAAATGAAAAAAAAACCCTTAAAATGAGTGCAGCTGGGTGGGAAATGAGGAGGGAAATGAGATGAATGGGGTATGACTACCAAAGCTGCTTGGATCTTGAAGAGGGATGAGATTTCTCATCGATAGTGTTCTAGGGGGATGGTGGGGAAATCAAAGAAGTTGAAAATGAATATAGCTAGATTAAACAAGATATGGACTTTTTTAGTTAGAGAAATCATAGATCTCTGTTCCCACAGTCTTCAATAGTTGCATAAAAGCTTTGATATTCATGGTGATTGATCTCAAGATTTTAAGTTTTCATTTTAAATTTATTCAACTTAGATGTTACTTGATATAGTGGCTAGAGAACTAGACTTAGACTCAATCCTACTTTTTGTTCCATACTAGCCATCCATGGACAAATTATTTAATATTTCAGGCAACTCCTTAAGGCTACAAATTCCAGACATGTTCCAGTCTGCATTGGTAGAGGAAATTATTTTTTAATAGGATTCCATGAGTTTTTTACATGTGTGAAATCGTGGGTTGGTCATTCCCATTTCAAGACAAAAATTTGATTCTTAATAGTGTCCTGCTTTGATTTACAGTTTACTACAAGGTACCATGGTATAGTGGTATATGGTATATAGTATAGTGGAAAGGAAGACCTAGGTCCAAGACAAATCCTGACTTTGTGTCCCTGGACAAATCATTTAATTTCTCGATGTTTCTTAAAGACTGCAAATTTCAGAGAAGTTATGGATCTGTATGAGGAAAGGGATTTTCTCCATCAGAGGTTCCATCTACTGATGAAGTCACTGATTCACTCAAAAAAAGGTCTAATATTTTACAAAAATTGCATTTCTCTATAAGTGATCATAGTAAACATTTTAATGACAAATACTAGATTGTAAGCTCTTTGAGGGCAGAAATGATATCATCTCTATAGTCTTTTGAGCTTTGCTCATAGTAGATACTCAATAATTGTCTATAGAATTCAATTAAAATTCATTCCTAGGTTTGAAGTATAAAACTGTCAAGGATGAAGCATGCCAACTTGTAATTTAAAATGATTAAAGAAAATAGTTAGACTTGAAGCTTCTAACATATCAATGCTTGGAAAGCTTTTGCAGACATTAACCATTCTGTAAGTAATGTGATGGAAGAGTAATATAATGATGTAGGTATTGCATTGAATGAAAATTATTGGCTATGTTTACCGGGAATATAAAAGACAATTATATCAGCAATCACAATTTCTGAATTTTCCAGCCCCAGCCAAATTTTCCTCTAGAACCACTTGGCACTATTCAACAAAATGATGTAGGTAGAAAATAGACTGAAATTAAACTTTGTTTTGATGATAATCAAATTATCCTGTAATCCTCACTTCACATCCCTCTCCCAGTACCCAGTTATGTTCTTGGAGCCTTAGCCAGGAGGTGGAATAGGCAGCCTTCTAGGTTGTGTGATCATCCCTGTAAACTATAACCAATATCAGAGAGATGTTTTTTAACTGGCTAGTCATCTCCAGCAGTAGCAGCAACATTGCTCTTTCATTCTGGAAAATTTGAAGAATTATTATTTAGTTGATGTAATCCTCGACACTGATTTTGTTGAGAAAAATGGACCTGATCTAATTGCTTCTTTTTGTATTACTAAACCATATCATAGTATTCTTATGGCCATAAACTGATATATACATAACATGTGTATAAGTGTATTTATGGTGGCATTGGAGCACCTAAGAACAGACACCAGTCCTAATAGAGGGAGGATGATATCAGTTTGAATCCTGCTAATTTTAACCCGCCAAGTTCTCTCATTCCTCTGGTAATTCTATTTGTAATGTATGTACTCATCATAGACTAGATCCTTTTCTTCACTCTCTGTCTAATTACTTATTAGAAATCTCATTCTTAGCAGCAGAAGCTGCATGTAGTCCAGTCCAGTGCTTCATCACCTTTGCAAATTGTTCTGTTTCCCAAAGGGCTCATTTAAAACAAAACAAAAACAGAATCACCATTGAAAGAGAACTCAAGGGTTGGGGCACAATGATATCTGAAATTGTGAAATGTTTGTGAAATCACTTTGCGAGCTCTAACATAATATTGAAATGTGGTGGTTAATTATTATTCTCATAATTAATGTTGTACCAAGGTCTTAACATCTCTCTTGATTGAGAGGCAACATGGTCAAAGAGAAAAAAATCACTATATTTGAAAGCAGAGGAACTTTGATGTTTACTTCTTGAGTGACTTTGGGCAAATCCGTTAGCCTACTTAAGCCTCAGTTTCCTTATTTGTAAAAAGATGAGGTTGGGTACCAATGACTTCTGAACTAGTCCTGTTCAGGACTAGCCTGATGTTCCTGTGATCATAATATCATTTGTCCTTAGTTTTTCATCTATAAAATAAAAGGAATTGGATCCAGTGATCTCTAAGATTTTTTTTTTCAACTCTCAACCTATCATCCTATGAACAGTATGTCACCTGGGATAATTGTTGCCTTTCATTAACTCAGTTCTATAAAATTGATGAGGGAAAAAGTGGAATCTTATTTTCTTTTTTAAAAATGTGTGGAAATGGGAGTCCAGAGGGATTAAATAAGTGACTTCAAGGTCACATTCCCAGTGTCATAAAGTGGTGATGGTCTCTGATGGCCTGTTGGCTTATGTTACTTTGTGTCATGGGATTCTCTTGTGGGTTTTTCAAAGTCCCAAATCCATTTGAAACTTAGATTTGGATTGGTGAAATGAAAGGTAGGCTAATTGATGGAAGAGAGATTTCCAATTCTCATTGTAACAGGGAGGGGTGCCTTAAAATGATATAGAAGATTAGGAGGTTTTCAAAGTCCCTTCAGAGGAGTTTTTGAGACTTTTGAACATCAAATGGTTCTCATGAAAAGAACATAATTTGAAGCTGAAGGTTAAAGAAAGGAGAGTGAAAAACAGGAATTATTGCCAGAGGCCTCTTCTATAAAAGTGTAGAAGGGCATGTGATTAGAAGCCTGAATTACTTTAGAATGTTTTAATCCACACTTTAAAATATTTATATGGTAACCATTTGTTTTTCCTTAAGGTGGTTTAAAAAATTTAAACTATCCAGTGCTTGTTTCCTGAGTGCACAGTTATGCACGTATAAGAACAATAATGCTCATTTATATAGCACTTATCCTAGGACAACTGTGAAAGACCTGTTTTATCAACAAAGAAGCCTGAAGTTATGTATTTATATATGACTTAAAGGTCATACAATTAGAAAATGTCAAAGCCAAGAATGAAATCTAGATCTTACTTAAAATCTAGTGATTTCTCCCATTATATCATGTTGAATTAAATGTTGGTATCAGATCAAAACTTAGTATTGCTTTAATTATAAAAAGTTCCTTTCTTACAACCCTCCTACACAAATATTGTTCCCTCCTCTCTAATTTTACAGATGAAGAAGAGGAGTAAAGTGCTTTTTCCATTATCACAAAGCATATGCTAAATTAGTAACTTGAATTTTGAACATCTGAATTCAGGATTTTTTCTTCTTGTCATTCAGTTATTTTTCAATCACGTTCCCATTCTTTGTGACCCCATTTAGGGTTTTCTTGGCAAAGAAACCAGAGTAGTTTGCTTTTGCCTTCTCCAGCTTATTTTACAGATGAGAAAACTGAGGCAAATGGGGTTAAGTGACTTGCCAAGTGTCACACAGTTAAAATCTGAAACAGAATTTGAACTCAGGTCTTCTTTACTAGAGGCTAAGCTCTATCTACTGCTCCATATAGCTGCCCCTCTCTTCACTACAACCAATTAAAGCTTTTTTTTGGCTCAATGGAAAAACAGCCTACCTGGAAAATAGATCCAGAAGAGACAATTAAAAAATTATTGGCCTACATGAAGGCCATGACCAAAAAAAGAACCTCTCCCATCATTTTTCCCTTTTGTTCTTATTTTTCTTTCCTGTATGATTCATAAAGCTATGTGTATTTAAAAAAAATAAATGAATGAATGAAAGAAAGAGGCATACAAATCTTCCATCTTTCTTCTTAAGAAAGGAGGAGGTATGAGTTTCTCATATTATATACCCTGTTAGGTATGGTCATGAGTAGGTTGACTTTGCTGAACTGTTTTTCTTTGTTATAAGAAAAGGTTATAAACCTTTTAAACCACCATTTAAATATTACTGACCTTTTAGAAATTTCACTTTACTGGGTTATAGCCTTACCAAGTAAGCTTTTTTTCCTTCCAGTTAATATATGATTACAAATAAGATAGCCTATTGTTGAGGTTCTTTTAAGTCTTCTAGATTTATTTCACCAACATATAGCTGAAAGAAAAACACAGATGCCTACAAAGAATCAAGGTGCTTTCTCTCATAAAAAATCCATTTTTCAAATGATAATACCAAGCCATTAAATTGAAAAATTATCCATCTCTTTATCCATGCATCATAAGTTTTATTGTTGCTTTTTGTTTTTATCAATGCCTTTTGTCTGTCATTTCTGAATATATCCCAGAGAACTTACTCTTATAAGAAAGAAAAACAGTTCAGCAAAGTCAGCCTACTTATGCCCATGCCTAACAGGGTATATAATATGAGAAGCTCATACCTCCTCCTTTCTTAAGAAGAAAGATGGAATATTTGTATGCCTCTTTCTTTCATTCATTCATTTATTTGTTTTAAATACACATAGCTTTATGAATCATATGGGAAAGAAAAATCAGAACAAAAGGGAAAAATGATGGGAGAGGTTCTTTTTTTGGTCATGGCCTTCATGTAGGCCAATAATTTTTAATTGTCTCTTCTGGATCTATTTTCCAGGTCGGCTGTTTTTCCAATGAGACATTTCACATTTTCTTCCATTTTTTCATGTTTGACTGATTCTTGCTGTCTCATAGAGTCATTTCCTATTCTAATTTTCCTTGTTATAGTTTTTAATTTTCTTCAGTTAGCTTTTGTATATCTTTTTTCCATTTGGTTAATTCTACTTTTTAAGGAGTTGTTTTCTTCAGACATTTTTTTTCCTTCCTTTTCTAAGCTGTTGACTCTCTTGTATACTTCTCATTTCTTTTCTCATTTTTCTTCTATCTCTCTTATTTGCCTTTTAAAGTCTTTTATGAACATTTCCAAGAAGGCTTTTTGGGCTGGAGACCAATTCAAATCCCTCTTTGAGATTTCCTCTATAGGTATTTTGTCCTCATATGAGTTGGTGTTTTGGTCTTCCCTATCACTATAGTAGCTTTCTACGGTCAAGGTTCTTTTCTGTTTCTTGCTTATTTTATTTCCTTTTTTTGTATTCCCTTTGTTTACTTTTAAGGTCAAACTCTGTTCCTGGGATAAAGTGGGCACTGTCCCAAGCTTCCTGTGCAGGTCAGAGCCTTGGCTTTGAGTACAGGGTCCCCTTGTGTTTGCAGGAAGTAGCTTTGCCAGCTCTTTTCAGGAAACAGCCTGATTTCCCAGAATTTACCTTCTGAGCCAGGACTGAAGTTTCCTTGCTGATCTGCTCCTATACTGAACCAGGACTGGCAGTCTTAGTTGCTGATTTGCTGTGTTTAAGACCCTCTCACAGGCTTTCCCAGTGAATATCTGACCTAGGCTGAGTACCCTTTTCACTCCAGGAATACTGACCTGTCTTGAAATTTTTTCAGTCTATCTTGAGCTGGAGACTGGTTTTATTCCACCAGAATCTGTTCAGAGGCTTGGTTTCAGGTGTTTTTGGAGGAAAACTGTCATTGTGTTATCTTTCATTTGTTTAAATCTTAAAAGAAACTGACAAGATCAAAAAAGGACATCGTGACACAATAGAGCATAAAAATGGTCACTTGCCTACAATCTCAGTTCATTCCATGTTGAATTAGGTTGTTTTTCCCCCTTTCACTCAAAAGAGAAAAAGCAAACAAAAAACCCCGCCAAAATATTTGAATAAAATAGTCTTGAAAAGAAAAGACTGACAACTCTATTTGGAATTAGAAGATAGAGTTAGAAGTCTTAATTCTGACATTTAAAATCTATGTCTTTGGGCAAAACATTCACCTCTTTGGGTCTGTTTCCTCATTTGTAAAAGGGGGGGATGGAATTTTATTTTAAGGACAAATCTCTGAGATTTGGAGGGTCAATCATGGGAAGTTATCTCCCCCCCCCAAGCTATAAGCATGACCTTTCATGACTTTTTTTAAGGCAAACTTGTGTTTGGGATAGGGTTGCTTCTTGTTGTGTCTTTTTCTTTTAGCATAGTACCATATGAGATATTGGAAATGCAGCTGGAAACCACCCAGAAGCCTTTCCCAGACATGTGAACTGTGGAGTACAGGTAGCATCCTTATTCCTAGAGACCAATAAGAAGAAGAGGCCTGGGGATGGGGAAGGAGGCAAGAGCTGCCACTTTTAGAATGCCATAGAATTCTATTTTAGCAGCAAATTAGAACTGTCCTCATATTCAGATGATGAAAAGACCTTCAATAATGCATCTCCAAGGCTGTGGTACACTTATTTTTCTCACAACACTACTAGCCTTGGTAGGCAAATTTGAAATTAGAATTTTAAAAATTAAATTTAAAAATTAAATATTATAGCTGTATCATTTGGCTTTGATTTTTAGAGTGGAAGCACAAAGATGTTAATATATAGGACATAAGAAAGAAGGACAATTGACCACAAACCATATTTCTTGCCAGTGATGACTTGCCCTGGAAAATACTTCTATAAATGATTACTGAAATTCTTTCCAGCTTTGGGCAAATAATTTGCTTTGATTCTTAGCTTGCTTATCTGCAAAACTCTCCCTCCATTCTTGGTTTTTATGATGCTTCTCTCTCTTGGTTCCCCTTTAACCTGTCTGACTCTTTTGTAGTTTTTGGTGGATCATCCATTGTTCCTCTCATTTCCTCTAACTTTGGGTTCATGTGTGGGTTTCATATCTATGAAGATAAAAGATCCATATAACCAGTCTCATTTCTCCTCTGAGTTTAAATCCTGTGTCATTATCAATTGCCTATGGGAAAAATTCAAACTAGAGGTCCCAGATTCATCTCAGATTCAACATGTTTGAAAGTTTTTTTATTTTTCTCCCATCATTCCCATTACTATTTCTGCCAAAATGCTATTTAGTCTTCCAGGTTCCTTTGACTTCTATCTCTTTCATGCTACATGGTGATACAATCAGTTACCAAATCTTGCTATCCTTCACTGTGTAATAACTCTTGTGTCTGACCCCTTCTCTCTTCAGAAACACCTGCCGATTTAGTTGAGGCTCCAAATGACTTCTCATCAGCACAATTTCAATTAGCTACCTTATTGGTCTCTTTCTCTTAAGTGTTTCACTAATCCAGTCTATCCTGTAGAGTATACAGGATATACTTTAAGCTCAAATCTATGTCACTGCTCTGTTCAACCACCTCCAATCCTTTCTATTAATTCAAAAGTAAATTGACACTCTACTGTTTAATCTTTAAAGATAAACACTAGTAGACACTTAATAAATGTTTGTTGGCTAATAGAGGTGACAATTAGAACTATATTAATGATCAAATGAATTTATATATACATATATACATTTATACACATATATGTATAGCATGCTATAAATTTTAAAGCTATATATAAATTTTAGCTATCAGAATGCTAGAAGTATTAATTATTAATGATAGAGAGCCTTCTCCACTTTCTGAGGGAAAAAGGTTAATATCATTAAGTTATGTCAGTTTCAATTACAATTTTGGTTGCCTATTTTTGTTATCAGCTATAGCACTAGGATTACAGTCTCTTCCTTCTCCTCTCCCTTCCTCACCCCCTGACCCTGGCAATATATGTAACTATCCTCCCCCCCCAAATCTCAGATTTAAGCTACTCTGGGAGTCCAGAGCTCCTCAAATCATAGCTCATAGAGTCATGATAATACATTTACATCTACCAACCATCTAGCGAACACAAAGAATTCAAAGTAATATTAATTAAATGGTAAAGTGAGAAAACATTTTTGAAACCAAAATTTCAAAATACAAAATAACAGACTTGCCCACAAACAGACTTATGCTGCTCCTCCTTTCCCCTTCCACTTTATCTTATCCTTGTTCTATCTCTTTGGAGTTGTCATTCTTGACCTCAGTGTGAAAGGCATGAGCCGCCTTAGTATCCCTCCTTGTTTTCTCTACTGGTGTCTTGAATAGCTCTAGTTAGTCCCTTTAGTCTGCTCTTTTAAACTTTCTTTTAAATTTCCCAAATAAAGCAGTGTTGGGTTTTTGTGCTGATTAGCTCATCTGAAGATTTTTGTGAAGCCTGTTAATTCTTGTAGAAGACCATGAAACATTAGTGATTTTGAAAAAAGCAGCTAAGTCATATTACTGGTTACTAAATCATTATGATTGTTAGAATTAAATAGGTTGGTTTATATACTTATCCAAATCAAGAGGCAAATATTTTATGATAATTTATAATTGCTATGTTGTAGCAATTAAAAAAAGGGAAAACTAGTTCCCTAGCAGTAACCAGGAATAAGACACCATGAGGTGGGATTACACCATTGACTGATGGGTTAAATTCAGAGAGAAGTTTTTTGAAGATTTGTAATAAGAGCAGGTCTTTTATAGGGGAAATATAACCCTGGACATTTTACATCATAATTTGGCTTTCTGATTAGATATAGTAAAGGTGGGGTTTCTAAAGACCTCCTCCTGGGGTGGGACTATACAATATGTTGATTTAAAAATCATAAACTATTGATTTGAATTCGTGTTTCTTCATTGGTTGATGAAGGCTGGCAAAGGTGAAATAGGTCTCCTCACAATATTTGTAAGTCAGATTGAATCAGTCTATTTGCTGACATTGAGAATACAGGAAGGAAAGAGAAATAACTAATATAAGTTGGTACTTTCTTTGCAGTTCCAGAGTGTTGCTTGGTACCAAGGATATAAATATGTGCAAAATAACTGATAATTTAAAAAATTGACCAGTCAAGGTTTTTCTGAGCCTATGTAACTCTCTTGTCTGTCCTTTATTTCATCCATTCAGAGGATTTATTTTGATGCTATAGCCCAAATATTCATCTTGGTGCTATGGAGCTCTGGGAAAAAAGGAGCCACTGATTTCTTAAACCACATTGTACTACCCTTGTTTGAGGCAAACTAAAGGTGGATGTACTTAAAACAAACAGAACACCTCAGTCTTTGAAAGAATTTTTTCCCTACTTAGTTATTTTTAGCTAGAATTGAGATATTAAATACTTCTTCATTTATTACTGTAATGCTGACCTTCTAAGAAGGGTAAGTACGAATAGAATGCCATCATCAATGAGAGACCTATGTAATTGAAAGGTCTCTAGCTGGAAAAGAAAATTGCATCTTAATAACAGATGTATTTGTGTTACATCTTAAAGAGGATCCCCTTGACACTGAAGAAATTAAGGAAAAGGGTTAGAATGAATGCTAAATGAAGAGATTTGTATGAATTGATGGAGAATGGAAAAATAGAATTGGAAGAACAATATATACAATGACTACAATAATGTAAACAGAAAAGATGACTAGAAGGATAAATTCTGATAAATTGGAAAAAAAAAGCAATTTGGGGCTTGGGAAACAGATAATGAAATTTGTTTCCTTCCTCTTGGCATAATTTTGCATGCTGTCAGAAATAAATATTCATTGTGTTTGTTTTCACTTAACCATTCTTTTATTTATGAGGGAAATTCAATTCTGTGGTATAAAGGGCAAGAGTAGAGGTTGAAATAGGCCCAAAGACTGTGTGACATAAAAACAAAGGCCTTTTAAAAAGCATTAAAAAAATCCCCCAGTATGAATGTTCAAGAAATATTGTCACACATTCTGGCAGGTCAAGAGATTGCAGTGGGGTGGAATGTGGTTGTGGGGAGGGAGAATAAGAAGGAAAACAAAAAAAATCCTAAAGGTGATTCTTTAGTTAGGTATATTGCTGTTTTGCACATAAACCTTAAGCAAGGGAAGTAAGAATTATAAGTTGCCTTGTCCTTGATGTTAAAGACTAAAGTCCTTTCCCTTAAGGTTTCTTATTTATTTCTCTCCCTGTTGCTACTAGTCTACTTCAGATCTCTAAGGGAATTTAAATATGCTTTTCAAATCTTGGGCAGGATGTGACTCACTCTTCTCACTGAAATTCAATTGAGAAATGCCCAGGTTTAGAAACTTTGCTAAGGAATTAGGGGAAAATAGAAAATGAAATAAAATTATACATAGAAACGTGGAATCCTCAAGTTACAAATATATAGAAAACCTCCCTTTGTTTTACTTCTGGCTATAGCATCTGGTTTGCTTCCTTAGCCCATAGTTTTGGAGCATACTCTAGGCAAAGATAAAACTGACTTTTCACTTAGGTAAAGGTTAGCTACTTTACTGCAAAATAGTGTCAGCTTTAAGATATATTCAGTCAATGTGGCCTAAAAACTATTTTTCTATTCAGGAAATTGGCTTTTATGTAGTACTTTGTCTTTTGGAGATCAAAATTGACTCCTTTCTTTTCTAATATTTTATCTTTGAAGAACCCTAAACTTGCATATGAATCCTTTATACAAGTGTATCCAAGGTTTGATCTTTCCAAATCAACTCAAAACCATAGCTTCTGAGCCCTGCTGACAGGTTTTCTTTTATCAGTTACCCAGAGTCGTGGTGTCAAATTCAAATGGAAACACTGACCATTCATCTATGCATATGGTGTCATATTTATATAATTTTAAAATGTAATGTTATCTATATTTGATTGTATTTTTATTTATTTTGTTCACTATTTCCTCATCTGGTTTAATCTGGTTCTGGCAGCACCTGAGAGTGTTGTGGTCTATTTTTGACTAAAGAGAGAAAAAAAGGGTGGGAATAAGCATTTATTTGATTCCTACTATGTTCCAAGTACTGTGCTAAGCATTTTATAAAGATGATCTGTGAGTGCTATGTATACACTTAATGACAGCTTAATTAAAATTGTAGCAACAAAGCATTTTCTTAATTAAGCTGAGGAAATATTTTATTTTTTCCTCTAATAATCTCACTTATTTAGTATTTTATTTTCCCCTATTACATGTAAAACAAATTTTAACATTTATTTAAATTTTTTTGAATTCGGAATTCCATCCATTCCCCCTTCCCTCATTGAAATGCAAGCAATTTGATATAGGTTTACATACAAAACATATTTCCATGTTAGTTATATTATAAAAGAAAATGTAGATGAAAAAACTCCAAGAAAAATAAAGTAAAACAAGTATGTTTCTATTTGTATTCAGGCTCTATCAGTTCTTTCTCTGGGGATGGATAACATTTTTCAAAAGTCCTTCAGAGTTGTCTTGGATCTTTGAGGAAACACTTTCATTGAAATAAACAATCTTTCCGTGGGAAGAGACTTCATGGATATTGAAGTTACTCATATAAGGACACATGTGCCCAAAACATAAAACAGGGGGAATCACAGGGCTGGATCACACCTGTGGAGGGGCAACTTATACCTCTGCTGCTGTAAGGCGACTGATGCCCTTTAGTGAATTAATCGCACTGTTCCAGTGGGCAGGCTCCCTAGTCCTCTCAGATGGTAGGTACCCCCACCAGATGCCCAGCTATTGCCTGATGCACTCTCTTTTTGAGTGCTGCTCTGGGATAGCCTTTTGGGGCTGTTGCACAGTTGGTCTGCTGAGTTGTATAGTTGCCACTGCTTGCTGCCAGGCTGAGCTTCACTGGGCATATTTTTATGGTGCTTCTCTCTACCAATTTCTGGCTTCAGTTAGAGTCCTTTCCTAGGATGATGTCATTTCTCATAAAAGGATGGATGGGCTTTTCTCTATTCTTTTATTTCAAAGCCTCGAGGCTTTCTTTGACAAAACTACTAGAAAGAAGCAAATAGTGCATGTGCATATTATGTTAATTATACATGTATGTACATATTATGTCTATATATACATATGTAAATATGTATATATTATACTTACAACAAAATATTACCCTATCACTGCATTCAGAAAAAGTAGACAAAACCTTCTGAGGCCAGAAAAGCCCCGTTTTTTCCTTCCTCCAAATGAAAGTCTATATTTTTCTCAAGAACTTTGGCTAGATGTTTTCCTCTCCAGGGCAGTCTTTACCACAAGCACTAACATCTTTGGAACACAGAGCAAGGTTTTTATAAGCTACTTAGTACCTTCAGATTTGGTGATAAATTTTTAAATGTATGTTCTGTTTATTGAAGCTTGTTTCTCCATCAGAAAACCCTATCTAGTTTAAATGACAAACACATCTTAGACTCCCCTGTTTAAATTTTGGTACTTAAACTATTTCCAGTGTATTATTTATATGGTTTACTCTTCCAGCTAACTGTTAAGGAATAGGTTCTTTCAGTTTTTTAATTCTTAACTTTTTTTTTGCATCTCCTAGGCAAATCTGTGGAAAGAGGAAAGTTATGGAAACAAAGCAGAATCCAAAGGGAAAGGTGATTGTGTGAGAGCATCAGACCCAGGCTTTAGAAAAATAACCTTGGTAGCTGATTGGAATACAAATTGAGTTGGTAATAAGCTTGAGGCATGAACCAGATAAAAGACCACTATAACAGTTTAGGTGAGCAATAATGAGGGCCTCATTCATGGTTGTGACTTAGTGGAGAGATTATCTATCTATCTATCTATCTATCTATCTATCTATCTATCTATCTATC
>JAJPUD010007689.1:73176-89054 GCA_023553655.1 Myrmecobius fasciatus
AAAAAAAAAAAGCAGTGATGATTTAATGATTCTCCTAATTGTCCCTCAACTCTCAAACCACTTTTTGTATAGATTCTGCTTTTATTTCTTTGTGAGCATGTTGTATTGTTTCCAGTGAAGTGTAAGGTCCTTAAACTTAAGGACTGTCTCACTTTTGCCTATGTGTCTCCAGTGCTAGTACTGTGTCTGCTGCACAGTAGATACTTAATTAATAATTGTTGATTGATTAGCTAGGCAGAGGCAGTTCAACCCTATAACAAATTAGCAAAGATAGAGATTGTAAGATAGAGAAAAAAGACTGTTTAATGGTTTATATTAAATAAAAGGACCCTGGTCATTTTGACTCACCACAGAGTACTCATATATTAAAAACCTAATTGTGTTAGGGTTTATATAGAGAATTACAGAGCTCCATTTATGAATTTAATAACATAGATATAGACAGATATACAAAGGATGTACTGAAAATAGAATGAAAATATTAAAGTAATTCATCAAAATGCAGGAGAGTTTTCATAGCTTATATAGACCAAGAATTAATATATATTCAACAAAACAAACATTTATTAAACACTTATTTTGTATAAATCACTATACAAGAAGGCATGGAGCCCACAAAATCAGAAACAAGAATTTTTGCTTCCATTTGGCAAAAGGGATGCAGTGTGTAAACAGAAAAAACAAATGCAAACAAAATTCAGAAGGGAATGAGCATTAGTAATCTTGGGGATCAGGGAAATATGACTAGGGTGGTCGTTGAAATAAATCCTCAAATGGTAGACATCAGAGTTACCTGTGACCTTAAGAAATAGTATTTAGAAGAATATTTCCACCTTTGGTTTCCACCTGCTTTCCAATTCTCACCTGTGGCTCCAAGAAGGTATAGTACATGCATCAGGCACAGTTTGGCAAACTGTTTTGGCAGATGGCTAAACCAGGGTAACTGACTGGCCTCAGATACATTGGTGAGTTAGGTGGGTATTTATCCCAAGCATGGGAAGATGTTCTCTGATAGAATGGATGGATATGAATAATTTGTTTCAATGGCCATCAAGATGGCAAGAAACAAGTGCTGTGGAACACAGCATCATCCCCTGCATTCTGAGCCATCAGCAATTGCATTGACTTTTGTCCTGCTATTGGACTCTGATGAATCTGGGGGAAAGAAGGAGGTCATAAGCCAATACCCATACCATTTTACCATTTTTATCTACTTCAAAGTCCTGTGGTAACAGACAAATGACAAAAGAGCAGTTGTGGACACATTGGTAGTTACAGTAAAAACCATGCACACTGGTGGTCAAAGCAATAGGGCCACCTTCTTATTGGACCATAGGAGCAGTGGGGTTCAGCAACTTCCTGGGTGTCTGAGCATCCATCTTAAAGATTGCATTTTCCACCTCTTGGTGGGAGGAAGGAGCTAGAAGAGGAGCCCTAACAATTGTCTGCTTCACTTAACCTGACTTTGGCTTGATTTCTCTGGGAGGTGTGCATCCTGCTCAGAGGCTGAAATATACACACAAGATATTGTACAAAAACTTGTGAAGATGATTCCACTCACCACTGGCACATGGAATGTGTATATATTTATGGAAAACAAGAAAATCAGTAGACTTTAAAAGAAAAACAGCTCTTGTTGTGAAAGAATTCAGCAACTATCACATATAAATACTAGCCCTGAGTGAAACAAGGCTGGAAAATGAATGTCGGCTTAGCAAAATCAGAGCTAGATCCATATTTTTCCTGTGGTGCCTGTTGTGATGGAGATTGCCATGAAGCTGGCATAGGTTTCACAACTAAAACTGATCTGATCAATGAAATACATTTTAAGTTTATATTTTAAACTTGAAATATATTGATGGTACTAATAAAAATGGATCTGAGAATTTTGGGAATACTCTTAAGATAAAATGGGGTAAGGGAAATTTAGGAGTGGAGTAGAAAATATTTAGTTTTCCTGGAGAAAATTGTTGCTTTGAATAAATGCTTTGAATAAAACAGTTTTGCATTCAGTATTTTGTATTTTAAAAAGCAGCAAATTTTGGCCTACCAAAAGGAATGAACAAGAGGCTCATGCCAGTGGAATTGCTGCTTGCAGGAAAATGTCATGCTACCATTATCATTTCATATGCTCCCACCGTGATAAACTCTTGTGAGGTCAAAGAAAAATTTTATGGAGACCTAGAGATTCTCTTTACCAATGTGCCAAAAGAAGATAAGTTTGTATTTCTAGGTGACTGATTTCAGAGCAATTACAGATTAGCAGACATGGCAGGAAGGAATGGAGTTGGAAACAGCAATAGCAATAGTCATGTACTACTGCAGACTTGTGCATCTCATGATCTACTCACTAGTTGGTTCTCGGATCAGTGCAGTAGCTTTTTCCTACAATTTCTGCCCTGATCCCTTGTCTATCAATTGAATTTGTGATTTTGCTTTGGAGGAAAAAAATGACCATTGTCATTTCTCTCTTGGTAATCTTCTAGGTTCTTTTCTGGAGCAGTTGTGAGAGGATGTGATTTTATGATTTTCTCCAACACTGACATCTGTGTTGTCTCCTGTTTAATTTTTTTTAAAGCCTTTACTTCTATAGTTTACTAACCTTCCTCTGCTAGATATTCAAGAATAATATAGGATCATAAAGTTAAGAGCATGAAGAAACTTCTTAGATGATCCACTCCAACCATTCTTTTTATGGGAGGAATTGAAAGTTCAGATATAAGTAGTAATTGACAAATTGCATAATGGATCCCAGGTCCTCTGATTTAAGAGCCAACTTTCTTTACAAGATACCGTCTTGTGTTGCTTTCTAAGTTATTGTTTAAACACAAGAGAAAATCAGCATGGATTTTCAAAAGACATACTAGCAGAAAGACACACACAGAGGGTTCAGAAAAAAAGAGAGAGACAGAGAGAGATAGAAAAATTCAGAGACAGAGTCAAAGATAAAGAAACATAGAGTCAAAGACCTAGAGAGAGACAGAGAGACATAAAGAGAAGCATACAAACACTACAGAGACAGAGAGAGAAAAGTAATTAAAGTACATGAATTGGTCACTGTACTCAGAACTATATAATTGAGGTTCATCCTATTCTTTATGGCCTGTACTGATTTATTTGACAGAAATATCTCTGGACTAGATCAGGGAAATGCATCGAACTACCTTGGCTTGATGGAAACTTCCTTTAAGACAGTTTTTCCTATAATCTGGCCACAGAACACTTTTAAACTTGAAATATATTGATAGGACTAATAAAAGTGGATCTGAGAATTTGGGAATACTCAAGATAAAATGGGGTAAGGGAAATTTAGGCGTAGAGTAGAAAAGATTTAATCTATTTTGTTAGAGAAAATTGTTTATAATAAGTGCTTTAGATAAAACAGTTTTGTATTTAGCATTTTGTATTTTAAAAATCAGTAAAATTTTCTCATCAAAATTCTATCTACCTTGTCTTTTCTCCAAGTATTTTCATAGTTTGAGAAATGTTGCTTGCCCTAATAATAATAATGCTTTAATATATCAAAGGTCCATGATTTTATTGGTGTCATGAATGTCATTGGCATGAAAATTTCTTCCACTAAAGTATATTGCAATCAATCAATGAGCAAACATTTATTAACACTTACTACATCCCAGTCCCTGAAATATCTTTTAACCCATCAGTATATGGCTTAACTAGTTATTATGGCCAAGAATATTTGTCAGTTTATCAGTTTTGTGGTAACAATCTTCTGAAATTAGTTAAGCTGTCTTTGGAGAACATACAACCCATTGCTGAGCTTCATACTTGCCAGAGTGGTAGAATCTTCTTAAACAAAGGAATCCTTCTTGGACTTGTTTTTAAGAAGGCTCTACATTATAATAAGGCACAAATATGGACTTCAGTGCATTAGATAAAAGTGGTTGGTGACAGAACAAATCAGAACCAGGACCAGAACCAGAACCAAAACTCCCAGACCATAACCAAAACTTTAGGAACCAGTGAGGACTTATTGACTTTGCCAGCAAGGAAGCCACATACCGTGGACAGAGTATCTCTGAAGGAACAAAAGGACAAAGCTAACATAAGCTTCAATTTAGGTAGGTGGTAAATTGAGTATGGGGTACTTCAGGATTGGGCAAGGTCTGTTGTTGGGGATTTAGGAACAGGTGATATGATTGGTATCCTGTCCTGATTGGACAAAACCTGGTGCTGATGCTAGTAATAGGAAATACTCTTCTTCAGGTTAGCTATCTCTTGAAACTCCATTCTAATAAATAGGATTGTTTTTGCTGTTTTAGAAATAAGGAAGGAGAGTCACCAAAAAGGTGGGGGTTGTGATACAAGCAGGATCAGGGGCAAGATAGAGGAACTGAAGAGAAAATAGTGTTGCTTTAACTTTACTACCCATTGGAGTAATAATGAACATCATCATCTATTATAGTAACTATTGTTCCTTTTTTTTGGACAGGAATGTATGTGAATTCATGAATTCAATGTCAACTTCTACACAAATACATTATCAGCTCTTATTCTGCAACATATTCTCTTGGAAAATTTCTTCTCAGTTAAATAAATGACGTGTCCACAGTCTTACAGCCATTATCCATCAAAGACAATACTTGAGACCATGTCTTCTTCACTCCAAGATGGTCTTTTTATCTTTTATC
Organism: Myrmecobius fasciatus; assembly: GCA_023553655.1. NCBI lineage: Eukaryota > Metazoa > Chordata > Mammalia > Dasyuromorphia > Myrmecobiidae > Myrmecobius > Myrmecobius fasciatus. Next base: position 77,829 of record JAJPUD010007689.1, read on the forward strand.
ACACTGTTTTTTTATCATTGTTATTAATTCCAGGACAATTACTAGCAGATGATGATGATGATGATGATGATGATGATGATGGTGGTGGTGGTAGTGGTAGTAGTAGTGGTGGTGGCAAGTAGGTGGTACAATAGATTGAGTACCTGGATTTGGAGTCAGGAAGAACTGAGTTAAATTATGGCCTCAGAGGCTTACTAGCTGTGTGACCCTGGGCCTGTCATTTAACCTTGATTTGCCTTAGTTTCCACATCTCTAAAATAGGAATAGGAATAGAGGAATAGTGTCTATCTCTCAGGGTGGTGATGAGGGTCAAATGAGATGATTTATCACATTTATCACAGTTCCTGGCACCTAATAAGTGCTAAACAATTGTTAGCTATTATAGTATTATTATTAATATTATTATTAATTTGTGGTTCTCTCTTCAGGAGAACCATATGATTTAGAAAGACAGTGTGTTATAGGATTGAACTTAGAATCTAAAGACTTAATTTTTAAAAAATTAATTTAATTTATTTTTTTTATTGTAGTAAGTTTATTAGATTTAATACCCATTGCTTTATGAATCATGTCGGGAGAGAAAAAAACATGGGAGACATAAAAGAACAGAAAAAAAAATTGAACATAGCATGTGTTGATTTATATTCAATCTCCTTAGATCCATTTTTGGATGCAGGTGAAATTTTCTGTCCCAAGTCTATTGGGATTGCACTGAACCACAGAGAAGAACCAAGTCTTTCATAGTTGATCATTGAACATTCTTGCTGTTATTGTGTACAATATATTCCTGGTTCTTCTTGTTTAACTCATCATCAGTTTATTTCCAGGCCTTTCTATAATCAGCTTGTTTATCATTTAAAAAATAATATTTATTTATTTTTTGGTGAGGCAATTGGGGTTAAGTGACTTGCTCAGGGTCACACAGCTAGGAAGTATTAAATGTCTGAGGCTGGATTTGAACTCAAGTCCTTCTGACTTCAGGGCTGGTGCTCTATCCACTGTACCACCTAGCTGTCCCTTCATCATTTTTTATAGAACAATAATATTTCATTACTTTCATGTACCATAATTTGTTCAGCTATTCCCCAATTGATCTATTCCTTTTCCAAATCTTTGCTATCACAAAAAGAGCTGCTACAAACATTTTTGCACATGTGGGTTTTTTCCTTCTTTTATGATTTCCTTGGGATATACTACTGTTGGGTCAAAGAGTATGCACAGTTTTATAGCCCTTTGGACCCTAAGTTCCAGATTGCTCTCCAGAATGGTTGGATCGAATTTAATTTAATTTTTAAAATTTATTAGTTTCTGACATTTATTTTTATAAGATTTGATTTCCATTTTTTTCTCCCTTCCTGCCCTTCCCCTTCCTTTTTTCCTTCCCCAAGACTGCAATCAATATGAAATAGATTATGCATATACAGTCATATTAAACATATTTCCACATTAGTCATAGTGTGAAAGAAGAATCAGAATTTCTTTCCTTCCTGACCAGCTCAGGCTTTAATTTTTTCTGCAATACAGTGATGGAGATTGCACAAGTATTATTCTCTCCATTTTACAAATAGCAAACTGAGATTCAAAAAGTGACCCACAAGGTCATCCATGAGAACAGAGGCTGCTTTTGTCTTAATATTCCCAGCTTTTAGCATAGAACTGGGCATTTAGTGGGTACTTAATAAATTGAATTAAATAACCAACCATCAAATTACACAGCTAGCAAATATTAGATTAGATTAGGTCCACACTTTTTTGAATTCATCATCCAGTGCTCTTTACATTCTGTGAGTAGTGTGATAAATAGTGTGATAGAGTAGTGTGATAAAATGAGATAATAGTTATAAAGTGCTTTGAAAAACTTGTTCAGTTGTGTCCAACTTTTTGTTAGCCCAATTGGGATTTTCTTGGCAAAAATTCCTGGAGTAGTCTGCCATTTGTTTTTCCAGCTCATTTTACGGATGAAGAAACTGAAGCAAACAGGATTAAGTGAGGGCCCAGGGTCATAGAGATTATAGAGATTCAAACTCAGTCTTCCTATTTTCAAGCCTGACATTATCGCTGTACCACTTAGCTGTCCCTGAAAACTTTAAAAAACTTTAAAGTCCCTTTCACACCTTCTCTCAGACTCAATTTATCTCATCTATAAAATGAGAACAAGTATGTGTGAGATCTTTGATTTGTAAATCTTAAGGTGTTGTGGGATTGTGAGTTGTTCTAGTTATTTGCATTACACTCCACTGCCCATTATTTTAACTGGAAATATAAATTGAACTTCTTGAAGATCAGTTTCAGAGATGACTTTTTTTGGGCGAAAGCTCTTCTGTTTGGCATCTCTTGTACATTATTAAATCATTTCTCACTGAAGAGGCCTTACATCTGAAAGGTGGGGTAGACCTGCTCAATTTAAACCCGGTCTTTATGCAAATATGTGGGATTTGCAATGTGAAATAACAACAACTTTTTGAGAGAGAGAAAAAAGAGCAGAATATAGATACCAAGTTGTCTTGGTCAATGTAGCTGCTCAAGATGGGCTCTCTGGAAGAAATGAGATCTCTGTACAAGTTGTAGGGTCATTTAGTAGTTGAAGAAATCTGTTTTGTTCATGGAAGATTCCAAAAAAAGCTATTATAAGTAACAGACCATAATTTATAGGGCAATCCCTCAAAGGATCCATACACAGGCAATTTCTCAGATGCTCCTACCAGCCCCATTATCCTCAATTTACTGGCAAGGCCAAGAGGGATGCTCAAATATATGAGAAAATTTTGTGGCTGGATGGTCCATTTATAGTACTATGGCATTGTTGAGGGACTTGGGAAATAGGCAATGCATGAACCAGGGCTTTACCACCAAACTCCCAAGTTATTTCCAAGTGAATTGGTCCCTTTCTACTATAAATTAAACATGATAACTGAAAATCTATGCTGACTAATGAGTCTAAAAGGATTTTTTTAGAGGGCCTCTTTATAATAACTTGTCCCTATTTATCTCTTGTCCAAGATACTCAGATAACCTCATTATATGATAAAAATGCTATAATCCCATGACTTTGGACATTGGAATATCAGAGAGAATTGGGAATTATTTAAAAAGCTCTCAAGTACAAGCCATTGCTGATTTTGTGGGACCTATTATTCACTGACAAAATTTTTCATGATCTTGGTATCTGAAATGTTATAGAGCTCTAAACCCATCACTCAAAACTTTCCAAAGGACTTTCACAATCCCAGGGAATACAGGGATACCCATGGACAAAAAGGATGCAGAAACATCCTGGAAAAGCCATCCTGGCCAACAAAACCATACTGCTCTGCAAAAAAAGAGATTTCTGGTCTGGCTTGCTTTCTCTCTCCACCCATTCAGAACTAATCAGTTCTGTAACCGAAATAAAATGGGCTATCCCAGAATACCAGCCCAGAAGTTTTGCTGCTTCCTAATTTTTATTAGTTTTAGCTGGCTGTTATAAGCAACCTCAGTGTGGGAGAGAAAATGGTGCCCTTATCATGGCTATTGGTAGCAGCTGTTGCCTTCTTGCTCCATGTTCTTTCTCATTGTGATTACCAAGAGAAATATCAGGCTACATCCCTGGCTCCCCAAACAATGAGTCCCAAATAAAAAAATAAGCTTGTTTATGGTGCTGAGTGCAGCACCTGGGAGAATTTTTAAAAAAGGTAAAAGCTTTTGCTACTTTCTCCTCTCCCTTTCACCTGCCTCTTAACTTCTGTAACAATCTCCTATGTAGAAGTTAGGGCAGACAATATTTTTTTTTGTTTGAAGCTACCACAAAAGATCAATATATTCCTTAATTATATGAACCAACCTATGGGATGTGAGGTTGGGGGTAGGAGGATACTTGGTGATGAGCCTCTGTGAATTTAATTAGTCTAGTGTTCAAGCATAAGTTGTGTTTTCAAAGGATTTTCCCTCTTGGTAGGACTTTAGTGATCTGTCAGTGGAGCACTTGGCAAATCAAGGACTGAAAAGAAGGAGGAACTAGAGATTGGAGACGGAATAGGGATGGATAAATGGGTATAGAAACTATGGAGGTTTAATGAAACTGGGAGGTAGGCAAGGCAGAAAAAATGAACCATGATATCCATACAAGTCATGTCAAAAAAAGCATTTATTTATAAAAATAATATTTTATTTTCCACCAATTACATGTTAAAGCAATATTTAAACTTTTTAAAAAAAAGTTTTGAGTTTCAAATTCTATCCTTTCCTCTCTTCTTCCCTCCATCCCTCCCCTCTCCCTAGATGGTAAGCAATGTCTACACATGTGAAATCATGTTAATATTTCCATATTAGTAATTTTATACAGGTAGACTCAAAAAAAGAATGAAAGTAAAAAAAAATAGCATCCTTCAGTCTGTATTCTGACAGCATCAATTTTTTCTCTGAAGGTGGATAGTATGCGTCATCATAAGTCCTTAGGGATTGTCTTGGATTGTTGTATTGCTGAGAATAGCTAAATCATTCACAGTTCTTCATTTTACAATATTGCTCTTACTGTATATAGCATTCTCTTGGTTCTGTTCACTTCACTTTGCATTAATTCACATAAGGCTTCCCAAGTTTTTCTGAAATCATCCTGCTCGTCATTTCTTATAGCAAATGATATTCCATCATAATCATATACCATAGTTTCAATAAGCATTTATTAAGCTCTTACTGTATGCTTTGTGCTAAGTGTTGATAATATAAAGAAAAAAAACACTAGTCCCTACTTTCAAGAAATTCATACATAATTCGTATCCTTAATTCCAAAATTAATAATTTCAATACATAGAAAGGTAAATGATTTTCTGTCATTATCTTCTCATTTCCTTCACTTACATAGTAGCTAGTTAACTAGTTTAATAGTTTAATAACATATTAACTAGTTTAAGGGATCTGACATTTTTTAGCTTCAGATGAGCTTACGGGGCAATATAGAGTGTATGAATCTAATAGAGCTGAATGGGATGTCAAGTGTCATGAAATCTAGCCTCGTATTTGCAGATTGGAAACTGAGGCCTAAAGAAATGGTCTGTTCTGACATCAGTTTCAATTTTATTTGTTTAGCTCGATTTTAAACAGGTCTAACCTGTTTCCCTAAGATAGAAGGCTCTTAATATATCTTCGTTAATTGACAAGAGCAATTCATTATTGATATGTATATCAAAATATATGCCTGAACTTTGGATAAGTATATTCTAGTTGAAGCGACTGATCCTCCCTTCTCTTTTCACTGCCCCCATCACACAGAGAGGCATCTGCCAGAGAGGGAGATTTCAAATCCCAGGAAATAAACTATCAGAAATACAGAGAAGGTGAGGGGACGATAAGCATTTCCAGAGGAAGCTGGTGGTGCTTGTTACAAATTTTATCTCATTTAATCTTCAACAACCTTGTGATATAAGTGCTATTATTGTCTCCTTTTTATAGTTGAGGAAATGCAAATCAATAGATTTGTGGAGTATCATACAGCTGGTGAGTATCTGAGGCTGAGTATGAACTGAGGTTTTCCCATTATGTTGCAAGAGTGGATAGTTCAGGTGCTACCTAATGAAGACTGGAGTGAAATATTATATTTAGGGATCTGCGGATGGTAGTTTATTTGTAGGATACTGACTTGAGAGCAATGTGGAGTAGGGAAAAGAAAGCTGTATTTGTTGGAGTCAGGAAGAGTTGGGATCAAATGTGGTTTCTGACACGTACTGGCTATGGGACATTGGGCAAGTTAAATTCTCTTCCAATCCCTTGTGACAATCAATCAATCTCTTATCTAATCAGTTAATAATCAATAAATATTTCTACTATGTGTTAGACACTGTGCTATAAGCCAGGGAAACAAAAAGAGGCAAAGGAAAGTTTGTACCTTCAAGGAACATACAATCTAATGGGAGAGGCAGTATGAAAACAAACATATATGTATACATATTTCCATACTTATCATTGTTGTGCAAGAAAAATCTTATCTACACAAAAGACATATCAGATAAAGGAAACACAATGTTAGCAAACATCAATCGAGACTATGAAAATGTTATGTTGTGGTCCACATTTCGTATCCCTCTCTCTGGGTGTATATGGCTTTCTTCAGTGAACAATTGGAAGTGGTTTGAAGTTGAAGAGAGCCATGTCTATCAGAATTGATCGTCATATAGTATTGTTATTGCTGTGTATAATGATCTCCTAGTTCTGCTCATTTCACTCAGTATCAGCTCATGCAAGTCTCTCCAGGCCTCTCTGAAATCGTCCTGCTGGTCGTTTCTTACAGAACAATAATATTCCATGATATTCATATACCTTAATTTATTTAGCCATTCTCCAACTGATGGGCATCTATTCAGTTTCCAGTTTCTAGCCACTACAAAAAGGACTGCCACAAACATTCTTGCACATGTGGGGCCCTTTCCTTCCTTTATGATTTCTTTGGGATATAAGCCCAATAGAAATGCTGCTGGGTCAAAGGGTATGCACAGTTTGATAACTTTTTGAGCATAGTTCCAAATTGCTCTCCAGAATGGCTGTATCTGTTCACAGCTCCACCAACAATGCATCAGTGTCCCAGCCCTCTCACATCCCCTCCAACATTCATCATTAACTTTTCCTGTCATTTTAGCCAATCTGACAGGTGTGTAGTGGTACCTCAGGGTTGTCTTGATTTGCATTTCTCTGATCAATAGTGATTTGTAGCACCTTTTCATATGACTATAGATAGTTTTAATTTCATCCTCTGAAAGTTGTCTGTTCATATCCTTTGACCATTTTTTTTTAAATTTTATTTTATTTGCATAACATATGTGTGGGTAATTCTTCAACAATAACCCTTACATAGCTTTCCGTTACAAATTTTTCCCCCCAACTCCCCACCCCTCCCCTAGATGGCAGGATATCCACTACATGTTAATTATGTTAAAATATTGGCAAATCGAATATATGTATACATATGTCCAAACTTATCATTGTTGTGCAAGAAAAATCTTATCTACACAAACGATATATCAGATAAAGGAAACACAATGTAAGCAAACATCAATCAAGGAGTATGAGGATGTTACATTGTGGTCCACATTTCACATCCCTCTCTCTGGGTGTATATGGCTTTCTTCAGTGAACAATTGGAGGTGGTTTGAAACATTTCATTGTTGAAGAGAGCCATGTACATCAGAATTGATCGTCATATAGTACTGTTGTTGCTGTGTATAATGATCTCCTGGTTCTGCTCATTTCACTCAGCATCAGTTCATGTAAGTCTCTCCAGGCCTCTCTGAAATCATCTTGCTGGTCATTTCTTACAGAACAATAATATTCCATAATATTCATATACCATAATTTATTCAGCCATTCTCCAATTGAAGGGCATCTATTCAATTTCCAGTTTCTGGCCACTACAAAAAGGGCTGCCACAAATATTCTTGCACATGTGGGGCCTTTTCCTTCCTTTATGATTTCTTTGGGATATAAGCCCAATAGAAATGCTGCTGGGTCAAAGGGTATGCACAGTTTGATAACTTTTTGAGCATAGCTCCAAATTGTTCTCCAGAATGGCTGTATCCATTCACAGCTCCACCAACAATGCATCAGTGTCCCAGCCCTCCCACAACCCCTCCAACATTCATCATTAACTTTTCCTGTCATTTTAGCCAATCTGACAGGTGTGAAGTGGTATCTCAGGGTTGTCTTGATTTGCATTTCTCTGATCAATAGTGATTTGGAGCACCTTTTCATATGACTATAAATAGTTTTAATTTCAACCTCTGAAAATTGTCTGTTCATATCCTTTGACCATTTATCAATTGGAGAATGGCTTGAATTCTTATAAATATGAGACAATTCTCTATATATTTTAGAAATGAGGCCTTTATCAGAACCCTTAAATGTAAAGATGATTTCCCAATTTATTGCTTCCCTCCTAATCTTGACAGCATTGGTTTTGTTTGTACAAAAACTTTTTAACTTAATATAGTCAAAGTTATCTACCTGATTTTCAATTAAGAGTTCCAGTTCTTCTTTGGACATAAATTTATTCCATCTCCATAGGTCTGAGAGGTAAACTATATTACATTCCTCTAATTTATTTATAGTATCACTCTTTATATCCAGATCATGAACCCATTTAGATCTTATCTTGGTATGTGGTGTTAGATGTGGGTCAAGCCCTAGTTTCTTCCACACTAGTTTCCAATTTTCCCAGCAGTTTTTGTTAAATAGTGAGTACTTATCCCAGAAGCTGGGGTCTTTGGGTTTATCAAAGACTAAATTGCTATAGTTATTGCCTAGTTTGTCTTGTGATTCTATCCTATTCCACTGATCGACTACTCTATTTCTTAGCCAGTACCAAATGGTTTTGATGACCGCTGCTTTGTAATATAGTTTTAGATCTGGTACAGCAAGTCCACCATCATCAGCCGTTTTTTATTCATTAATTCTCTTGAAACTCTTGCAGGTCCAGAAATTAAAAAAAAATGATGGTGAATTATTTGATTGGGATTGGAGACCCTGTCCTTCACTCCATCTTCTCTATCTCACCCTCTGTTCCCCACAAGTTTCTTATGCCTACATCCACAATGGATATTTTTACTAGTGATGTTTATTCCTGAAACGTCTACTCTTGTTTTTCATATTAGTCTTAGAGTCATAGAATAATAGAATTTCAGAGCTGAGTGAATCTCAGTAATCATATAATTTGTTCAGTAACTGAGTAGGAACACACTGCAAGTGACCATTAGTCTTTAGCAGAGGTTATGATCTTTGAAGCTGGCTCCTTAAGGGAAAGAAAATGGCTTTATACTTCCTGGGTGGAGCCAAGATGTTGGAGTAAAGTCTGGAAGTTGCTCGAGCCCTCCCAGTTTTTCACAAAAACTACATGAAACCAAGCCTCTGAACAAAGTCTGATGGAATGAAACCGCTCTGCAATTCAAGGTAGATTGGAAAAACTTCAAGAAAGGTGAGTCTCACTGGAGTGAAAAGGGTGTTCAGGGAGCTCAGACAGACTAAAAGAAAGCCAGTGAGAGGGTCTTAATCACAGCCAATCAGCAACTAAGACCCACAGTCATGGCTCAGTAGAGGAGCAAATCAGAAGGCAAACTCTGGGAAACCAGACTGTTTCCTGAAAAAAAAAAACAGGCAAAATTGTCCCCTGCAAACACAAGGAGTCCTTGTGCTCAGAGCTAACGCTCAGAGCTGCACAGGAAATTTGGAACAGCACCCCAGGAGCTGAGCTCAACCATAAAAGTAAAAAAAAAAAAAAAAAAAAAAAGAATTAAAATGAGCAAGAAACAGAAAAGAGCCTTGACCATAGAAAGCTACAATAGTAATAGGGCAGACCAAAACACAAACTCAGATGAGGACAGAATGTCCACACAGGAATCTCAAAACAGTGATATGAATAGGTCTCAAGCCCAAAGAGACTTCTTGGAAGTGCTTATTAAAGAATTTAAAAGGCAAATGAGAGAGGTAGAAGACCAATAGAGAAAGGAAATGAGTAGTAGGCATGAGAAAGTCAACAGCTTGGAAAAGGAAAAAAAAATTGTCTGAAGAAAATAACTCTTTAAAAAGTAGAATGAACCAAATGGAAAAAGAGATTAAAATCTAGAATAGGGCAAATGGACTCTGTGAGACAGCAAGAAGCAGTTAAACAGGGGCAGTGAATAGAGCACCAGCCCTGAAGTCAGGAAGACTTGAGTTCAAATTGGACCTCAGACACTTAATACTTCTTAGCTGTGTGATCTTAGGCAAGTCACTTAACTCCAATTGCCTCAGCCAAAAAAAAAAATCAGTCAAACACGAAGAAATGGAATAAAATGTGAAATATCTCGTTGGAAAAATAGCCAACCTGGAAAACAGATTCAAAGGAGAAAATTTAAAATTTATTGACCTATTTGAAGGCCATGACCCAAAAAAGAACCTACATGGCATTCTTCAAGAGATCATTAAGGAAAACTGCCCCAATAATCTAGAAACAAAGGAGAAAATACTGATTAAAAGAATCCATTGATCACCTTCAGAAAGAGATTCTACAAGGAAAACCCCCAGGAACATTGTTGCAATCTCCAGAACTACAGCCTGAAGGAAAAAATACTGCAATCTGCCAGACAAATATAATTCAAATTTCAAGGAGAAAACAGTCAGGATTATCCAGGATCTGGCAGCTTCTACAATAAAGGAACAGAGATCTTGGAATATCGTACTCAAGAAGGCAAAAGACCTAGGGTTACAACCAAGAATTAACTACCCACAATACTCAGTATCAACTTTTTTTTTTGGGGGGGGGTCATGATGGAGATTCAATGAAGTAAAAGACTTTCAATCATTTCTATTAAAAAAAAAAACAGAATTAAATAGAAATTTTAATCTACAAACACAGGACTCAAGAGAAGCATAGAAAGGTAAATGGGGAAAAAATATATTATTTAAAGATTAAACTGTTTACATCCCTAAATGGGAAAATGACATCTGTAACTCTTGAGAACTGTATCTCAGAAAAAGAGGGAATCACATGGACTAAGGGTGTGGTTGTGAATGGACTCTGATGTGATGACATCAAAGAAAAAAAAACATTAAGGGGGTGGAAAAAGGTCTATATTTGAAAAAGAAGAAAGGGAAGGTATAATGGGACAATTAGTTCACATTAAGAGGCACAAGAGACCTATTATAATCCAGTGAAAGAAGGGAGGGGCATGAACTTTGAAGCTTGATCTCATCAGTTTTGGTTCTAAGAGGGAATAATCTGATCATTCAGTTAGGTATAGAAATTGATCTAACCCTATAAAGAAGTAGGAGGAGAAAGAGGAAAAGAAAAGGGAGGGACAGGATAGAAGGGAGGGCAGAAACACTAGGGGAAATGTAAGGGGGGAAGGGTGATAGAAGAAAAGTTACTGAGTGGAGTGGGTTAAAAAACCTACTAAGAATAGTGAGTATTTATCCCAAAAGCTGGGGTCTTTGGGTTTATCGAATACTAGATTATTAAGGTTAATGCCTAGGTTGTCCTGATAACCTATCCTGTGCCACTGATCTACTGCTCTATTTCTTAGCCAGTACCAAACGGTTTTGATGACCGCTGCTTTATAATACAGTTTTAGATCTGGTACAGCAAGGCCACCTTCATCTGCCTTTTTTTTCATTAATCCCTTTGAAATCCTTGACCTTTTGTTCTTCCAAATGAACTTTGCTACTATTTTTTCTAGATCTGTAAAATAATTTCTTGGGAGTTTGATTGGTATGGCACTAAATAAGTAG
>JAJPUD010007689.1:89454-103000 GCA_023553655.1 Myrmecobius fasciatus
GCATGTAGTGGACTTCCTGCCATCTAGGGGAGGGGAGGGGACTGGGGTTGTAAATGTTAAATAAAACTGTGTATTAAACTCAAAAAAAAATAATAAATACTAACAATCAAAAGAAAAAAAAAACCTACTAAGAGAACAAGGCAGAAAGGATAGGAGATAAGAGAGTGGGTGAGGTGGATTAAAAAAAACACTACTTAAGGACAAAGTGAAAAGAGAGAACAAAAGAATATACAGGGGAGAAAATAGGATAAGGGAAATACAGAGTTGATAATCACAACTGTGAATGTGAATGAGATGAACTCTCATAATATGGAAGCCAATAGTGGAATGGATTAAACAACTGAATCCTACACTTTATTGTTTACAAGAAGCACATTTGCCACAGAGCTCAGCTGAAGTAAAAAACAAAAGGGTAGCAATTCTTATCTTAGATAAAAAATAATAAAAATAAATTGTATTAAAAGAAATAAGGAAGGAAAGTACATCTTGATAAAGAGTACTATAAATAAAGAAGTAGTAACCTACTAAATGTGTATGCACCAAGTAGCAGAGCAGCCAAATTCCTAGAAAAGATTTTAATCCAACTGGCTTAAACAGGAAGAAATAGATAGCAAATCTAGACTAGTGGGGGATCTCAACCTTCCTCTCTCAGAATCAGACAAATCTAACCATAAAATAAACAAGAAAGAAACTAGGGAGGTTAATTTAATCCTAGAAAACCTGGATATGATAGGCCTCTGGAGAAAATTGAATAGGGCCAGAAAGAAATGCACTTTTTTTCTCAGCAGAACTTGGCACCTTCACAAAAATTGATTATAAAAGCCTTAAAATCAAATGCAGAAAGGCAGAAATAGTAAATGCTTTCTTTTCAGACTATAAGGCAATAAAAGGGCAAGGAAAGATAGACTAAAAACCAATTGGAATTTAAACAATCTAATTCTTTTAAAAAGTGTATCAAACAACAAATCACAGAAACAGTCTATAATTTCATCCAAGAGAATGACAAAAATGAGACAGCATACCAAAACCTATAGGATGCAGCCAAAACAGTTCTTAGGGGAAATTTTATATCTTTAAATAGCTATGTGAATAAAAGAGATAAACAGGAGATCAATGAATTGGGCATGCAACTAAAAAAGCTAGAAAAATATGGGGCATCTAGGTGGCACAGTGGATAGAGCACCAGCTCTGAAGTCAGGAGGATCTGAGTTCAAATCTGGTCTCAGACACTTAACATTCCCTAGCTGTATGACCCTAGGCAAGTCACTTAACCCCAATTGCATCAACAAAAAGCAAAAAAAAAAAGCTAGAAAAATAACAAATTTAAAACCCCTAATTAAATATTAAATTACAAATTCTGAAACTCAAAGGAGTGATTAAGAAAATTGAAACTAAAACAACTATTGAACTGATCAATAAAACTAAAAATTTGTTTTATGAAAAAACCAAGAAAATAGATAAACATTTGTTTAGAGAAAGGAAAGGAAAAAAAAAACAAATCAAAAGAATTAAGGAGACTGAATGTAAATTGACACATGCTATGTTCACTACTTGTTTTCTGTTTTTTTTTAATCTCTCCCATGATTTTTCCCTTTTGCTCTGATTTTTCTTTCCCAAAATGATTCATAAAGTAATTTGTATTAAAAATAAATAAATTTACTAGAAAAAAAAAGAAAATGGTTTTATGTGGGGGAGGATCAGCTAGGATGCAGTTGATTGAATCTGCAGGTATTCATCTCATGATTGGCTAATTCCACCTTGGTGTTTATGTGTTTAAATTCCTAAACTGCTTGGTTCTGCCTACAGACAGACAAGCCATGAGCATGGAAAATGTATCTAAGCAGCTCCTGGGATACTGCCTTTTTGCTGCAGTAGAAAGAAACAGACAATGAAGTAAATAGATCAGTCTAGACTTCTGTTGCAATGGTGACTCATTGTATTGGAGATGCTTCCCCATTCTTTGATTTCTGACTAGCTTATGGTTTCTGAATGTAGTTCTAGAAACACCTGTGACTCCTCAACTTCAGGCTCTCTCTTTGAGAGGGCTAATTATATCTCAGCAGGTACCAGTAGGTGGGCTTCCTGGAGCAGAGACTGCATCCTTCAGTATCTTGTTGCTGCAACTTTAGACCTGCTCTTTTCCCTGTTTCTGGCATTAGCTTTAGATGTTTAGTTTTGTTTTAAAGATCCAACCTGTTTCCCTAAGACAGGGAAATTTTATCTACTTTTAAGGTTGTATCCATTAAAATATATAAACCTTAGACCTTAGTTCTAGAAAAGAATGATACATTTAATATTCTATGATGATGATCCAATTTATCACTAAAAATGCACTGAACCTTGAGTCAGGAAGGTGTGTGAGTTCAAATCCAGCCTTATATCCTTAGCTTTTTGACCCCAGAAATAGGGATAATAACAACAACTACCCTGCAAGGTTGTTATAAGGATGAAATGTAATATTTTAAAAATACTTGTCATATAGTAGACAGTACATAAATGCTTGTTTCTTTCTCTTCCTCAAAGAAGAAGTTGAAGTTCAATGCTCTGGATTTAGAAGATTTGGGTTCAAATTCTGCCACTCATACTTGATACCTACGTAACCTTTGGTAAATAATACATTCTCCCTGTGCTTCAATTTTCTCATCTTTAAAATTAAAGAATGATTTTTGTTGTTGTAAAATACATCCAGATAGAATCAAAGGAGTAGTAAAAATCAAAGGTGGGATTTGAAATCTATGTCTTCCAGAGACACAAGATTTTTCCCCTGAAACGTGCTGATTTGTGGTGTGACTCTACCTAAACAACTTACAGGGATGGTCATGCTTTTGATTTCAACATCATGGATAACTTGTTAGATTCCTGGTCCAGAAGGCTTTCTTTCAGAACCTTCCCAAATTCTTCTTTGAGATCATTTCTTCCTATATCCTTCTTTCCTCCCTCCTTCTTTTCCCTTTCTTCCCTTCTTTTTCCTTACTTTCTCAGGCCATTATTGCTGCCTCATCTCACTGCAGAAATCTTGACCCTTTAATTATCTTATTCATTTTTACCCACTTCTGTGCCTTTCAATTTTTGCCCCTTGTCCAATCACAGCTCTTGCCTTTTCAAACAGCAAATTTATATCATCCTCACCATGGCCTACTCTGTTCCTACTTAAACCTATTTCTGGATGATAGTAAAACTTATCCTTCTATTAACAATTTATTTTATCTATTCTTATAGAATGATTGATAGTATCCTGGATTTGGAGGTAGCAAATATTTCATGTTCTTCACTAATTCCCCTCATTCTTATGAAGTAATTATCATAGGACCAATTTGAACTAAGACCCTTCAGAGGCAGTCAGATATTTCCACTACCTCATATTGCTTCCTCAATTGGGTCTCCATAGGTGCATCACAACATATCAATCTCCCAAGACTGACTACTTGTATATTCCCTATAACAATTATTCTAAACTGTGTCTCATCTCTTACCTCATACAAACAAAAGGAATTAAATTTGGCAAGAAGAGGATCTTTCTCAAAAAAGGAGGAAATAATAGAGATGATCACAAAGTTTTGAGGTATAAAATTATGGAAAAGATGAGGCTCAAGATTTTTGGCTTCTATTTGCTCAGTAAAATATTAAATGAGGGGGGCAGCTAGGTGGCGCAGTGGATAGAGCACCAGCCCTGAAGTCAGGAGGACCTGAGTTCAAATCTGGTCTCAGACACGTAACAGCTGTGTGACCCTGGGCAAGTCACTTAACCCCAATTGCCTCAGCAAAAAAAAAAAAAAAATATTAAATGAGATCCTGTATTGAGTAAGGGAAGAGGTGGGATAAGTTTCTTGAGAGAAAATAAGGTTTAGAATGGCTCCTTTGGGGGGAAGTAATTTGCAGAGTCTAAAGATTGTTAGGGACCACTTGGACCCAGTCAACATGGCTCGATGACTTCCTTCAGTGGCTTTCAGGAACAGTGGGTTTAGACACAGGGAAGGATGATGGTGAGAAGGCTTGGCTTTGTAAACAAACAAGCTGTAATAAGACATGGGGGGGGGCAAGAAAAGAGGGCCATAAAAAACTGAACTATTTAATTAGAATCCAGATCTTGAGAAAGGAAAGAGAAGCCAGAGTAGGGAAATAGCCTATGAAAACAGGGAATGGTGGAATTATCAGAGGAGATCTCCACACTCTGCTCCTGACTCTCAGGCTTTTTCTGCTATGCCATAGCATGCTCACCCTGGAAGTTTACTTTGCCCCTGGCCCTTTTACGCTGGAAGGACACATTTGCAATTCTTTCCCCTGAAAATGTTCAGGGCAGCCATGTCCATGTTATTCTCCAGGTTCCACTTTTGATTCTTGAGACTGTTTCACTTCAGAGTGAAAAAAGTGTTGATTTTTTTTTTTTGTCATTCTTCCTCCCACACCCTAGGGTTGGAGGGCTGATGAAAGAGAGGACATACTTGGGAAAAGCACATTAAAAATTTGACCCTTCTAGCAGGGATGTATATTCCAAGCAAAGGTGTCTTCTTGACTTGTGGAGCAAATTCTTAGAAAAATTTATCAAAGCACCTTAGCTATTAGAGAGGAAGAGGAGGAGAAAAAGGAAAAGGAACAACAGAAATGCTTTATCTGCTAGAATGAGGTATCTAAGTCACTCACCATTGACTCTGGACACTAAGTGCATAAGCTATTTCTGAAGCAAGAGAGAAACCTCTCCACCATCTCATTTTTCTCCATGTTAAGATTTTTTCCAGGCTGACATCCTGAAGGACAAAGCATGTGTGAGATACAGTGGGAAGCACAGAAACCAGATCATATTCTGTGCAACCTACTCTAGATCAGAGGACACAGGTATCCCATGCACTGGTCCATGGCAATGACTTCTCTGCATAAGAAGATCCAGGCAGAGCTGGAAAACCTTGAATAGACTTTTGGAAACTGCTGGGGAGAGACCTCTGGCAGGACCATGAAGATATGTCCCAAAAATATTTGAGGAAAAAATTCAGGAAATAATAAAGTATATGAGGGTGGAGGGGAAGGACACTAAGAAAGAAAAAGTCTGTACTTATTCTGATGAAGACCGTTTAATCAATAAACATTTATCAAGTGTCTACCATGAACTATACTTCGGTTGGAAATATAAAATGAGAGTCCCTGCCCTCAAGGAATTCATATTCCAATGTGAATATGAGTCATAGGTGAATAAGAAGATAAATGAGATGTATTCTGGACCAAGAGAAGTAATGTTCCCCCCCACCAAAAAAAATTAAATAATCAAACAAAAGAAGGAATTGTGTATATACATCAAGGCATGATTTCTTCACAGAACAGATGCCTGATGGAAATGATTACTGACCTTGATAAAAAAGAGACAAACTAAATGTGGAACTGCCGTAGAACTTGACAGATTGGAAAAGAATTATCCAATTCAGAGTCCAAATCTTTAACTTACTCTGAAAATGGATAGATTTTATGTGACTGTGACAACCAAACTGTCTCAAAAAATCTGGACTGTTACAGAGCTGTGATTCCTATAGACTCTTCAAAGCTAAAAAGAGAATTATGACATCTGTACCTGACTGTTCTGGTGAGACAAATGTTGTTTACACTATAGAGAATATTCAGGCTGATGTTGCCTAGGTTAGCGCATTCATACTAAGAACTTGGTCCCAGTAGAGAATGTTTTTAAAGTTAGTTTTGCTTTATTTTTAGCTCTATAATCTCTCATTCCAACCTGCTTTGAGAAAGTATGGAAAGCAAAACCCCTTACAAATATATGTAATTAAGCAACACAAATTCCCACCTTGGACATACTGAAAAACAAATGCTTTAGTCTAAACTCTGAGTCAATCACTTCTCTGTCTGGAAATAGACAACATGCTTTATCATGAATCCTTTGGAATTATGGTGGGTGATTGTATTGATCAAAGTTCTAAATTTTTAAAAGTTGTTTGTTTTTAAAATATATAAATTGTATTCTTGGTTCTGTTCACCTCACTGTGCATTAGTTCATGTGATCTTACTAGATTTTCCATAACTTTCCTTATTATTTCTTATAGAAAAATGGCATTCCATCACACTCAAAATCCATAACTTATTCAATCATTCTTCAGTTAACATGTTCCCCTATAAGTTTCCAATTTTTTGTCACTACAAAAAGAGCTGCTATAAATATTTTTTATATATGTGAGTTCTTTTCCTCTTTTTTTGGTCTCTTTGGGATATGGATGTAGGAACAGGATTGTGCCGCAATTTAATAGCTTTTCATAAATTGTTCAAAAACATTTCCCAGAATTGCTGAATTTGTTCACACTTCTGCTAACAGTGTGAATGTACCTGTTTTTCCACAGCTCTGCCAGCATTTGTCATTTTCTTTTTTTTTTGTCAGCTTCGTACATTTGATGCAAGTTTTTTAAATCTGCATTTCTTTAATTCTTAGTGATTCAGAGTACTTTTTCATATGTCTAGTGATGGCTTGGATTTCTTATTTTAAAAACTTTGTTGATGTATTTTGTCCATTTATCACTTTGAAGAATAGCTCTAATTCTTATAAATAATCAAATTTATTTAGGTAGTATTGTCATTTTTATTACATTGGCTCAGTCTACCCATGAGCAATTAGAGTATTTTGTATATGTGCTCATGTATTTACTGTGTCTTAGCAAATGTACTCCCAAGTAGTTTAAACTTTTTATTACTTTAAGTGAAATTTCTCTATCTCTTTCTGCTAGATTTTGTTGATAATGCATAGAAATATTGACGACTTGTGTGGGTTTATTTTGTAATCTGTAACTTTGTTGAAGTTGTTCATTGTTTTAACTTCTTTGTTGATTCTCTAAGATTCTCTAAGTGAAATATTTCATCTTCAAAAAAGATGACAATTTTGTTTCCTCTTTGCCTATACTTAATCTTTTAATTTGTTTTTATTATTGTATTGCTATAGCTAGTATTTCTAGTATGGTATTGAATAATAGTGGTAATAATAAACATGTCTATTTTATCTCTGCTCTTAAGGCCTCTTGTGTATTCACATGACAGATAATGCTAGTTCTTGGTTTTAGATAGATCTTACTTATCATGCTAAGAAAAATTCCATTTATTTCTATGATTTCTAGTAGCTATTTAAAACTCTGGTCCTTTTCATCTCCTAGGATAAGTGGGGCACTAGGCTGTGTGCTCTTGGGCAGACCTCATCTCCAATGTTCCTTTTCAGACCCCATCTGCCTGTTCCAACCCAACAATCTAGATTAGAAAAAAAATACTTATTAATTTTTTTTTGTGTGTGAATTTTTGGTATAGTACATTTTCCAAATTTTTGTGGAAGAATTATGGTAAGGAAGCTTTGGCCATCATAATTATTTACTTTGTTCCCCAGTTTAGAATTTTTGAAGAGGAAATATATTAAGCAATATTCATCAACTTTAAAATTGCCATTTTTTAAGGTGCAAATTACCTTTTAACAATCTTTGTCACCATTAGAAAGGAAGGATGACCAAACAGAGTGCACCATGGGTCAAGAGCTTTTTTGGATGATTTTGGAACTCTTCTATTTTATAGTCTTCAAATCTTTTCAAATACTCATGTGTAGCTCTTTCATCTTAAGCAGATCATAAGATCATAAGATTTAATAGGATAATAAATCTAAAACCATGAAGATTAGGGAAGGTTTAAAGAAAGTGGATGACAAGGGGAAAGCATTAACTTTTTAGTGTTTCTTTATAGATATTGTTTAAGTGCCAGCCTTCTGTATTTGTTTACTTTGCTTGATTCATTAAAAATACTCTAAATTATTTTATTTGATATAGAATCAAATATGTTTAGCCTAACCAATAAATATTCCTGAATGTCTACAGTTCCCTTAATTGTTATCCTGAGTTATTTTGAAAGCACAAATTATATGATTAACAGTGCTGTTTGAGAAATCATTTTCTTATGGAGAGGCCATCTTAATTTATATATATATTTAATCACTGAAAATTCACTCCTCCAATTTTCACAGTCCAGTATCTGTTTAAATTTGTTCTCAGAGTAATAACTGCAGACCAGTATTTCACTGATCTCAGTGGAAATATGCCAACTATACAAGAAAGGTTTGTGTAGCAAAAAATCGAACCAAACCAAAACAAACAAAAAACCCCCTCTGAACTTGGAGTCAAGGGAAATCCATATTCAACCCTTAATGGCAAGATTCAGTAGATTCTATAATCCAGGATAAATCCTAGGTCCTGATTTCTTGCTCTTACATTTCCATGAAGTTTGAGATATTTATCTCCATCACTTGCACTACCTTATGCATAAAAGATACTTCATTATTTCAACTTGATCTGAAAATGAGGATGGGCCAGAACTATTTTCATTTTTTCTAAGATAAATAAATATATGTATGTTTATATATAGATATGGATATATGCATGTATTGTTGTTATTCAGTAGTTTTAATCATGCTCATCTCTTTGTGGCCATATTTGATGTTTTCTTGGCAAAGACACTGGAGTAATTTGCCATTTCCTTCTCCAGATCACTTTACCAATGAGGAAACTGAATCAAACAGGGTAAGTGTCTGAGTGAATGTCTGAGTAAATGGCAGATTTGATCTTAGAACATCCTGACTCCAGACCCGATGCTCTATCCATTGTACCATCTAGCTGCCATATTGATATATTTATGGCCATACATATATATGTGTATATTGATGCATAAACATACATGTATATATGATATATATGTATATATATACATGTATATATACACATATATAGATAGATCTATTCACATACATACATAAATGAGACATGAGGAAAGGTACTTAGGAAAGACATTGTAATTAGATTTATCAATAGTGTCTAAAAGAAGAATTCAGTCTGATACCCATTTTTCACTTGTGTATGTTGAGGAATCTGCCTTTGCAAGGAGAAGGGTCATCTTTTCATGAGTGGGAAAGAGATAATAGTGTAAAAGTGAAGCAAAGTGTTTTGTTGAATGTAAGGGGAAATGGAGAAGATATGGGAAATTTGAGGAGTGATGAAAAGATATGGAAAAGTATTTATTAGCAAAGCATAAAACATTATTTTGTTGCAATGTGGGACCAGTTGAGATTATGTAACATGAATCTGAAGTAAATTCAGTCAAAATGGTTTTATTATTTGTCTTCATTGTCATTCAGAAGCACATTAGTAGAAGAAAAGATGGTGAGAGTAATCCAAGAGTGGTTAGGGTTTGACAGGGCAAAATTGGTCTCTGAGATGTGAAGACAGGTGGTTTTAGAGAAAAGATTAGTCTAGAACTTCACTGTTTTACCAACAGGTCGATATGGAACAAAAATAAGAAACAGAAATTTTTCTATGAAAAAAATTGGGGCATGGAGGGATTGCAGAAATGCCTCATTTGACTTTTTACTATATAATTGCCACTAAGTGGCAATCGATCAAAGACGTATAATTTATAAAGAATCTAAAAGGTCATCTTGTTAAATTTCTTACTAGTTAGGCAAAATAATCTCTGCAAGAGTCCCAGAAAGTAATCATCCTACTTCTTGAATACTACTACAAGGAATTGCAGATTCATTACTTTATATATAAACCTATTTTTTTCTCAGAATAAATCCAGTTGTTAGAAAGATTTTCCTCATATTTAAATGAAATTTTCTTCTCAATATTTATTGCCCATTGGTCATTTGTTCCTTCAATAGGGTTAAGCATAATAAGTCTTATTCCACTTTTACATATAATTCTTATAATATTTCAAGGTAGTAGTAATGAGACATCATCTCTTTTCCAAGCTAAACCTGGGAAATTCCTTGAGTCAATATTCTAATGTCAAAGCTATGTACATGTTCTACGTACAATGGAGTGTGGGCTCCCTGGGGAAAGGGGCTCTTCTCCCTTTGGCTTTGTGTAACCAGTACACGGGACAGAGACATTCATATTCATCTCCTTTGCTCTAACATTTATACCAGAGCAGGGGAGAGTGTTTATCTGATGTACATCACACTTTAGCTGAAACAGCATTTCTCAGATGTGCTGAGTTTGTTGAACGGCACAGGCCTCCTAAGCAAGGGTGAGCAGCAGATGCTACTTGCTAAGGTTTTTTTCCCTTTTCCTGATGAACCTCGATTATATCTTATTATAGAATAGCTTGTTGAGATTCTGTTAAGTCCCCATTATTACCCTCTCCCCCTTTTTGGAAGATAAATCATGCTCATACTCCTATATAAGAAGAGGCATTTAAAACCAATTTAGCTCTCTTAGTGGTAAAAATCCCATTTAATTCATTCAGAATATAAAAAAGGGATCTCTCCAGCTGTATAAAGTGCAATGTTATGTTGATAGTGTTCCTATTAATGACTAAAAGCATTAAGTAAAAAGAATAATTATCACTTCTAGTTTTTATCCTATCCTTCCCATATTCCTTAGGACTTTTCCCTTTTGTTCTGTATCTCAATTCATACATTATTTCACATCTGACCTATGGAAAGTCAATGAATAAAGGTCAGACATAAGCTAGGTTTCTGAAAGGATTTACTATACCAGTCACCTTAGTTGCTATTATTGTATTATGGGAAACTTCACAGTATACTCTAGTTTTTTCATAATTGATCTAGGAAGCTTTAGGAAAGAATGATACCTAATGATACCCAACTGGTACTGGAAGCAATGGAAACTTTTTCTTGAGAGGGAAATTAACTACAATCTTAATTTCTTTGCTGAAAAGTGTTGTGTCTGAGAAAAAAAAGCGCTTACTTAGTTTGTCATTGTTAGTGCTTCCTACTTAGAAAGGAGAAAGAAAGGATGGCATTACTTTGCTATCATCTTTTTTTATGATTGCCTTTTCTATCTGAAAGTGTTTGGAAACCCATTCAGGGGCAAGAATATAGCTTGTGTTACTGTGTCTAATCAAATGTTTGATTTATTCTGTTCACCTGTCTCTTCTGTCAGATTAGGTAACTAGTTCATAAATTATACCTAAGGGATTAGTTAGGTTTCATGTTGGTCTATTTTACTTGTCACTTTTTTGACCTCTTGAGATTCTCTTCAATACATAAAGTGCATTTCCTTTGAGTTATTTGGCTTTCCCTGTCCTTCATCTATCACATTGGAATTCCAGTCACATTCAGGTGATTTCTTAGAATCACTCTCCTCAGCATGAGTATCATTAAGAAGGAGCCATTTTTCCAAATCTTGAATAATTTTTTAAAAAGAAGTTACAATCCATTAGTTTTGTTCCCCTTAATTGTACAGGTTCCAAGTCATTAGAGTATTAATGTCTGCAATGGAAAGTGTTCCGTGGGCTTTGCCAACATGGACTTTTGGTTGTTAGATGATTGAATGACAAGACTGTTAGGTAACTGATTTTTCAAGGTTAAAACCTAACTTGTTTATTCCTTTGGTTTTCATTGAGAGGTTTATACTTATTGATGTTTCACAGATCACCATCTCCTGTTTTCTCATAATCATTCATGGTAGTCTTATCCCTTGGATATTCCTACCAAATTTTCCTGCTTCTCTAGAATGTTCTTTCTAATATTAATTGTTCTTCATTTTAAACTTGTATTCTTCTCCTGGAATTACTCTCTCTCTCTCTCTTTATATATATGTACATATATATATATATATATATAATATTTTAAGATATATTTTATTTATTGTTTATATTTATTTATCATATATATATGTATTTACTTTTATGTGTATATTGTGTTTTCTCCCATAAAATATTTTTCACTTCTTGTTGATGACAGAGACATTGATTATGTCTTTGTAACCCTAATATCCAGAATGGTTCTTGAAACATGGAACAGACTTTAAATGCTTGATGAATTGAACTGAACTGGGAATCAGCATGGTACAATGAAAAGTTAAATCAAGATAACTAGTTTCAAATCCTAGTTTTGCTCTGTATATACCTCAGGTGGGTCTTTGTATACCTGTGCTTCACTTCTCTGCACCTCAGTTTCCTCTTCTGTAAGATAAGAGGGCTGTGTTTGATGACCTTTGAGATTCCTTTAGCTGAGAATAAAACATTTTTACTAAATAAAGATATCCTAATTAAGCCTTTGAAACACACCAATTGCTTTGACTGCAGCTACTTTTTATGGTCCAGAGGGGAGCCAGCATTCACAGCTGTGGAAACTGAGATACACTCACAGATTTAACACTCATTTGGATGTTCCTTCTCTCTTGACAGTGATTTCCTAATTTCTGTCACCTTCTTTTACCTCAGTTCAATCCCATGCATTTCCTGGCTGGTTCTATACATTTGCCATCTGGCCAAAGATTGAAGTTTCTGTCTGATACTAAAAGTTTCTTTCCATTTCTGTGCTTTGTCATCACCATCCAGTACAGAGTTTTTCTTTGATTTTCCTTTATATTGCCCTTTAAAGACTTTCAGTTCTGGGAATGATCTCTCTTAGATACTCTAATATCTAATAACTTCATCCTTTCATTCCTTCCTTAATTAATTCTAAAACATAGCAATGGGATTTGACTTATGAAAATGACCTGGTCAATTGTTTTTAATTTTACCTTCCCTCCTGCCTTGGAAGCAGCAGTATGACTGTCATTTTAGTATAACCTCCATTAGCCTTCCCTGGTTTAACAGAGTACTGAGTAATTTGAAAAGATCAGGTCGAAGATTAGAAGACAAATGGAGAGTTTCCCACCTCTGTTTTCCTTACTCCCAGGGATGCAGCATATTTCACACCCCTGGGAACCTGTTTTTGACACATAAGGCAACTTACTTTTCAGGTGTCACAGGAAGAATAACTAGCTAAGTTTTTATCCATCTTTATCCCCCTTTTCTTGGTTCATCAGTCATTTATTTTCACCAATGAAAATTCTGAACTGTTTTGTGCTCCGTGTTTGTTTAAAAAAGTAGAATTTTTTTCTCTCTCCCTCTTTTGCAACATTTATTAGATGTTTTCTCAGTGGCAGACATGCTGTGAGTATAGTGAGATTTCCTGGCTTATTCTAGCACAGATTCCCACTTTTCTCTTCCTAATTCCCACCCTCCTTTCTTATGACAATAAACATTTTGTAAAAGCTAGAAAGTAAGAATTTAATTCACCCAAATCTAACATAATAGTTATCTTCACTTAATGTATGAACTCTGCTTTAAAAGAATTAATCAATGAATAAAAATGTTTATAAATTATTACTAATGTACAAGGTACTGAACGTAACCTTGGTGATACAAATGCACAAGGGAAAAAAAGTCCTGCCCTCAAGGAGTTTATATTTTTTGTTTAAAAATGTTAGAGATTCCTTTTTAAAAAAATTATTACCTAGAGAACAGTATACTTCAGTGATGGAAACTGAGTCAGTATAATAATGATAGAACCCATTCTAACAAAGGAGACAATAAATATAAGGGAATGATGGCTAGGGGAAGGATGGCTAGGGAAGGATATTTTGAATTAGCAAGTCACAAAGAGAAGAGTAAGTGGAAGCACCAGGTGTAGATAATTATCTTAGAATTTTTCTGGAAGAGGTATAAATTTTTTTTTAATAAAGCTTTTTATTTGCAAAACATATGAGTGACCTTTCAACATTGACCTTTGCAAAAAAAA